>JAOTQG010126322.1:0-31569 GCA_025631175.1 Iris virginica
CTCACAGGCCAGATTTTCGTTTCTTGCCGAATTTATTTTACATACTTGTTCTAATTTGCATAATATATATTTATGTGATGATTACTCTTTTAAAACCGAAACTCATATATTTGTTATTTTGAGTGTTTGTTTAAATAATTTTTAGCGTAAGGCACGAGGCACGTGACATCATTTTATTCTAATTAATTGAACAAAATAAGTTAATAAATTATTTCTATTTAAAAAAAGAAAATTGTTCTATTTAATAAAAATATTTAGTTTTTAAAAATTTTATAAAATGAAAAAGAAAAAAAAACATTACATACACTTCTGACACAAAAAAAAAACTCTGCCCCCACTTTTTCCGGGTCCCATCTCTCTCTCTGCTTAAAGACACAACCATAGATGAATAGGAGTAGTTGTTTAGGTCTCCGGATTTCTTGGTAAACCAGTAGACCAGCTTTTCTACGTTTTCGTTTTCTTAGAAATTTGTGTCATAATAGACGGAACCAAACAGTGAAAAATTTACTGTTACGAATATCACATCAAGGCTGATTTCATTTATAATATAGATTAACTAAAAACAAATAAGGCTACTGTAACTTTACTGCTAAAAACAAATAAAGCTTGGGTCACGATATTAGTTTATCGTTATTGACTTGGGTCACGATATTAGTTTATCATTATTTTTTATTTTTAAACTTTTATGGGTCTCATCATTTTCTCTCTATCTCTCTTACTTTTTCACTTTAATCACTACAAAACATCAAATAAAATCAATAAAAATCGACTTCCTGACCCGAACCTAAGCCATATAGAACAATACTCGGCAAGGGTTAGCTAGACCGAGTCGGAACAGAGCTTCCTCTTTTCGTGTTAGCCCAGCCTAGTATTGATATTTCGGACGTGTTATGTGTTATAATCAAGGGTCGATTTGTCAATTTTAAAAGTGGAGGTGACCGTTAGTCAAGGGTAAATTGAATAAAAGTCATACAGCGTCGTTTAGGCTATGCGCATGTCACGTTTTATTTCTGTTAGCAGAGTCCACGTGTTGCTCTGTGTTGTTCAATTTATTTTTTTCGAAAGACTCTCACATGTTATAATTGGAGTCGTGTAGAATGTGAAGGTTATAAATTGTTATTGAATATCAATTCCTTCTCAATTCTCTTTCTACTCTCCCTAAAATCTCTCTACTTCTCATCCCCTTCTTCTCTATTAAGTTTCTATTGTTTATTTGTGCTAAGTGGTAGAATTTAAATTTGAATTTCTAACAGGACGCCTTAACTTGTCAGTCAAGCCGTGGAGATTGAGGACTACACATTCGGATGCTTCGACATAGAATAGATCGACATAGTTTCTTTTTCAGAGCTGCGTGGGCTAGACATCTTTAAAAAGAGATCCGCAAAATTTGTTGAAAAGAGTTCAGTTGACAGATTCCTTGCGTTGGTACCAACCAAAAAAGGGTAGCGTCCTTTTTTTTTTTAGAAAAAAAATTATAATATCATTAAATCATCAATTTAAATTTTATTTCACCTAATTTTCTTGAATATTAAATAATATATATCTTATTTAAATTAAAAGAACTGGAATGAATTCACAAACATATTATTCCATACATTACTATGTCGGAAAAATGTAGGAATTTTGGAAATAAAATAATAAAGGGACTCCAAAAGTATGAGTTTTTGAAATAAAATAGAGGAGTGATATAAATTTTCAAAAATTAAAAATGTTTGAAATAAAGTACTTCCACCATTTCAAAATAATAGCCTTTTAAAAGTTAAAATTTGTTTTAAAATAATTATTCTTTTAGAATTTTTAAAAATTTTATACATATATTTTCCTAAATTATCCTCCTATTCTCCCAACTCTCAATAATTATTAATTACACTTAACTTTTTTTCTCATTAATAAAAAGAGACTATTTAATTAGGGTGAATTTGTCAATATAAATTATTATTTTAATATATGTGCACAAGTCTAAAATGTCCACTATTGTAAAACGGATGGATTATTAAAATTTATAGGATGTGTTAGCAACTGATTTCATTCTTCCAACTACTATTGATGGCTAACTTGCCTGGTAAGGGGATTGTCAAGGTAATACTGGATGGGTTATTTGGGCCCTGGGGGACTGACTGGACGAACGACTAGTTTTTGAACGTTCTCTTTTTGTACTTTACGGATGCTTGCCTTTTGCATTCTTATTCTTACATTATGGTTTACTTCAAAACAATACACATATAACCTACGATTTTACAATTATCAATGTTATCATCATATATTCATTACTATTTTATTTATTTTTACTCCTTTTCTCTCGTTTTTTTTTCTCATTTCAATACAGCTTTTCTCTCTCCTCTCTCTTCCTTTTTATCTTTTCAATATAATTTCTCTCTTCTCTTCCCTATTTTTTTTTCTTCCCAATTCAATATTTTCTCTCCTCTCTCCTTTTTCTCACAAATTTATTTTTGATATTCTAAAAATATATAAACACTATAAAAACCAAAAACTTTTTTTAAAAAACAACCTATTCCAAAAACGCACTAAAATGATGTTGATGTTGATGAAAAAATAATGTAAAAGTAAAATTTTAAGATAACAACGACCATAATTTTTTTAAAAAAATTAACATTTAACTAAACAAGGAGCATCTGATATGCCCCTTACTTTACTGTACTTTTTTTTACATGAAAAAATAATTTTATTTTAAAGAATTATTTTGACAAATATTATGACGTGCAATAACAATAGCTTACGAAAGATAACAATGCGTCTTTATCTATCTGTGTCGAGTGACCTTATTTACATAAAGACATCTACATCCCTCGTACTTATTCAAATTTCTCAAACTCTGCAATACTAACATTTAATTAGCTTTTTCAATTTGAAACTTGCCAATAAGTGATGCTCAGACTTTTTAAAATTTCTCTACAACAATATCCTACTATCTTTAGTTCAATCTCTTTTATTTCTATAATTTTTGTTAGGTATCATCTTACTATTTTTTATAAATTATTTTTCTTACTCGAATATATCTATAAATCTAATTATTTATTTTAAAAAAATTATTAACAATCCATAAAAATAGCACCAATATTCGTTCATTTTATGGAGCGCATTTTTGCATTTCATATTTTAATTATATATTTTCAACTTTTGCTTTCAACCTTCAATTTCTCCATATGAAATTTTACGTACTTTATCGTAATTTTTTTAAAAAAAAAAAACTTTAAAATTTATTTTCACGAATGAATAAAGTTTCAATCACAAATCAGATATATCACAACATTTGAATATTCATACATCAAACATATCTATAGTATATGAAATAGTGGTGATACCACTGTTCATTTAACTGTTCACAAAATTGACAATTTGAACAGTGTAAAGCCAAACTGTACACACACTGAACACACCTGCCCCCGCACTGAACACACTCAATGAGGGCAAAAGAAACGAAAAAAAAATAGGTAGTTGGCGATATTTGTTGCGCCCTTTGTACATTTACACATTGAATTCCTTCATCACAGTCATTCTGAAAAAGAATTTATCATTACTTCCCATCTATAATTCAATTTGTATAGAGCTATATCACAAAAGACCATGAACTAGCACTCCAGATCTGAAAAAAAAATAAAATAATAAAGAGCTAGTTTACTTTTTTTTGGTAGAGTACACCAAGAATTAGAAGAATACATCCGAATTTAAAAACATTTTAAATAGCTCAAAAAACTCTAGGACTAAAAAAAAAATTGTCTAAAACCTCAGAGTGAAAAAAAAAAAAAAACACTTTAAACCACAGATTTGATAAAAAGAATTTGAAGAATAATTTTGGCATTTTTCCAATTTTTTTTTTTTTTAAAGAAACGCATGGTTTTGGGTTTAGAGTACATAAAAATTTAAAAAATAACAAAAACTAATTTTGAGTTTAGGGAAATAGTAAAAAATACAAAAGTGAGAGAGGGAGGATGTTGGGTGTAAGAGAGAGAGAGAGAGAGGAGTTTTACAAAGCGATGGCGATTGGCGGCGCGTCGAGAGGAGAGGAGAAGGAGATCGACGTAGACGGGAAAGCGCCGGTAGAGAGGACGGAAGGGGAATTGATGGCGAGAATTGAGAGAGATCGGTGTGTTAGTTAGGAATGAATAATTGTAAAGTTTTTTTAAGCTTTTATGTTTGATTGTGGGTTTGGGTTAAAATGGAGTGGTTTGACTTCTATACTGGGTTTGGACTTAAAATGCATTATCAACGTTCAAACTAAAATATTGGGTTGGGCTCAATTCTTAAAATTGTTTTTTTTTGGGCTAGATGATTTAAATTAAAATAATTTTACTTAAATAGATATTAGAGCTAAAAATTATAATGATTTCAACGTAAGAATATATTAGGCTTATATGTGTTGGGTTTTAGGAACTTAGTTTCATATTACTTAGGCTCAGATCACAAGTCAGATATATCACAATGTTTTAATATCTCAACATCAAACATATTTCATATATTTTCAATATCTTACTCAAATATCATCCAACATCACAAATAAATATCAAACACTCTCCATCTATTACCCCTCATACACTCTCACAAATCAATTCAAACCTTTCACATCATATTCTCTCTCCTCTCTTCTCACATTCAAACATTTCGTATCACATTCTCTCTCCTCACATCACATTCAAATCTTTTATATCATGAGGGCAATTTAGTCTTTTAGTTCATAAACTCATATCATCTCATATTCAAATAGTGAACAGTGCAATATCATCATATATTATCATATATCGCATTTCTGATCTGACCCTTATACATATAGAGATGGGATAAAGTATGTGTAAATCTAAAGCGATCGAATATGCTTCCATTAAATTCATGAAAAAGACACAACAGTGTATTTTCTCCTTTTAATTCTTTAAATAATAATATTTCTTTATTATATTGATTAAAAATTTAAAAGTTAGAATAATTTTGACAATAGATTGCTTTTACGTGTCTTTTATGTTATTATATTCAAGACTAGATAGAGAGCATTCGTGATAATGTCGACAAGTACTTTTCTTCGATTAACAAAGAGAAAATACATATAGGATGGTCGATTAAATTATAACTAATCTATGTAAGTTTGGTTATAAAATCATTTGTAAACTTAATTATGAATGAGTTTTTGTAAATTAAATTTGTTAATTTCAAATGTTGTTTTCTCTTTAATTTTCATATTGTGTGCCGCTCTCGGGCACGGGCATACCTTAGTGATATATAAGTTTGAGAATCAAGGTGAAGTCTGAGTCTTGAATCCCCGAGATCCAACGCCATTAAGGATTATATCCTTCCCCAATTTCTTTAAAATTGTCAACCAAACGCAACCAATTGAATGTCAAAATCAAACTTGCATTATACTCCAAAATTCTTCGAATTCACAACATCATTGATATACACTCCAATAATGAATGAATCCATACAAAATCGATTGGTAGCTATAGTAAGTATTTTAACCCACGCACCCATCTCTTTGACTCATTTAGTTACTGCCAATGATCAGGGAGGGGGGTATCAGTTGTTCTGTCAGCTCACTACCGTAGGAGTTCCCAATCATGAAAAATGACAGCTCCTAGTCTTAGTACAGGTGAGAACTGGAACAACTTGACAATGAACTAAAAATAATGAGAAAAATTGAAAACAGTAACCACTGACTGGCAAAGATTTGATATTTCAACACATTTTGGCTGCATTACTTTATTGAACCAGCCTGCAAACTCGGGCAACTTTACTAACGCAAAACTCCAAACATCATCTTCACATAATTACTGTCATCAAAGCAGATTAAAGCAAGGAAACGTACTTGGAAATTGCAAAGTCAGCACCAGCAGGCATATAAATATACATGAAGCCTGTTGGGCTGCAAGGCTCGAAGAGCTCTCACATCCAATGCTGATGCCTTCCAAAACCTAGCTAGAAATGACACCAACCAGACATCATACTCTATCTGACTCCTCAACCCCCAACCCCCATACAAAGCCTAATTTGTCTTAGCAATTGGCATGGCTGTTGCTATAGGGTTTTCTAGTTTGGGACGGGTCCCACTGAGACATCCAAGATGGAACCAGCCCTGTTAGTCACAGAAGATTCTTTATTACTCTCTTCCAAACGCACCACCTGTGCGAAGCTCTTCGACATATGCTTGATGAAATCATTGGACAGCGGAACAACATTCCTATCTTCATTTCCTTCAACAACAGCACCCACATTTGCCTGTTGTCTAGCCTTGCGTTCTTGCATAGCTTTCTGCCGGTCCTCATAAAAATCAAAATCATCTAGAATAGACATATCAGTTTCATAATTCTTAAAGATGTTCAGCATTTCAACACCTTGCTCAAATTTCACCTGCATTGTTTCAAATTGAAGCCCAAGGAAACAATGCATCAGATTCAATTCTAGAAATCACATGATCAAGATCTTCTAAACAAAGAAAAAGACAAAAAGGATCATCGCACGTTTTCTTGGTCTCATTCAATCTAGAAAAAGAAAAACATAAGCTACGTGACAACAGCAGACCAAACATCCAACTGAAATCATGAAGGTACAAAGAATAGGTAGGGAGGGAAAGAGAAAGAGGGGGCCATGGGACGTCAAACATAGTACACCTCAACTTCTAAGCAATGAGAGTAACAATTAAACAATTTCTTTCTTCAGTTGGTTTGATAACAACTGGAGTTATTTTGGGGAAATTTAGGATCCGACTCCAAGTACCTATGGTTCCAAAGTAACGTTACATGCACGCTTGAAATAATCAGGTCGGGCAGTATCGAGCATGACGGAATTCAACTCAAGTTCATTAATCGAGCCTTGTGAGTGCAATTGAGTCGGTGTACGAGTTTCGCGAACCAAGATGAGTTTCAAAAACAAAAAGAAGCTTAATGAGTCTAGTCGAGCTTCACAAATCGAGACAAGCTTTACAAGTCAAGTTTCACAAGTTGAGTATTTCAATATATTTTAGGTTTAACTACTTTTAAAGATTCTTGGTATAAAATAATAAAAAGACTAAGAAGGACTAAAAAAATAAATTTAATTTTTATACGAGTACACTGATCGAGTTGAGTGGAGTCGAGTATGACCCTGAACATATTCGTCGAGTCTCAGAAGTAGTGTTAGTATACTAGATCAATTAATCGAGTATCGATCTTCGCTCGAACTCGATCAGAAGTATACTAAACGACAACTCGATTCGGAACACAGCTCTATGCACATACAAACACAACTGGAGATGAATATATGTATGTATACACACACACACATTTACCAAAAGTACAGGAAATTTTTTAAAGGAAAACTATTGAAATGTATATCCAACCACTTTAACACGAAGTTCTAAATTCCTTCCCAGAAATTTAAGTCCTAATTATTATACTATATTTGAACATGATACCAAGAGAATGTGAATTTGAGTTGGTGGCTGAAAATTGATCAAAGTCCTGAAGTTAAGGAGCAAGGTGGATGATCTGTGAAAGAACATTGTATCAATGTTCATATCCAGGTAAACCCAAATTAAGTCAATCAAGAAAATTTTAGCAGACTAGAAATCACAAATTGATTATTACCTCCTGCGTGTCTCTACTGTTGGTTACAGGCTTGTTGTCATTATTTTCAAGGACTATATGACGAAATTGACTATTAGGAACATCTTTGATGATATGCCACTTCACAGGAAACTGACCACTCCATTTATCTTGCTGCCAATAATCAACGTTCTTGTCAAAATCCACAGGTCCAACCATTTCAGCCACTCCACAGAACTGAGCACTAGCATTCACCTGTTTATCATAGTAAAGAAGAAATGCAAGCAATAAGGACTACGGCATATAAGTACAAGGGTACATCTGATCAGGAGATCAGCCCTGCAGCTGTTCCAGTTTAAGAACAGCTTCTCTTCCAACAAACACGGTAACTAGAAAGCACAACACAGACTTGATAATTTTTCAGAAACACATAAATGTCCGGAAGATGGCTAAAGTGCGAAACACAGAAAGAACTCTGGCAAAATGTCATAAAAAACTAATAAAACTGCAATATCTGCACTGCGCAAGGCTCCAAACAAGACCATAATATACTGAAACGTTTCACAGTGCCAAGTAACAACTGATTCGTAGACAACCACTGAAAGTCTCTTAGATTTATTTCGACCAAGAAATTTATCTTACCAAGGATAATATGTTTAATGGTGACTCAAACCGAACCTTTTTGATGCGAGTTCATCCAGCTCGCATAAGGATCCACCTAGGTCACCAAGTCGTAGCAAACGGAGCAGGCTAGTTGAGGGTAATTATGAGGGATTATCGTCGGTCAAGAAGGGAAAGAAGAGGTTTTTGGTGGCGAGACTACTGGAATTCAAGGCACGGTGTGAGAACCATAAACAAAGTATATGCGAGCTAGGGAGGCGAGCTCGATTTGCTCGAAGAGCAGCGGCGAGGCGTAGGCGAGCAATAGGCGAGCTTAAGGAAACTGCGGACGAGGAAGACGAGCACAACTTGCTCGACATGCTCGGCTCAGCTCGACAACGGGTGCAATAAGCCTTTTCCTTTTCTGTCTTGGTTTCCGTCGCTAATTAAGTTTTAAATTAGTTTCCGAATTGGTTTCTTAATTAATTAGTTTCCTATTTAGTTTCTAGTTTAAATCGTTTCCTATTTAGTTTCCTAGTTTGAATTGTAATTCTTTTCTTATTAGGATTTCATATTTACTAGTTTTCTTATTTCAATTTAGTTTAGGATTTCAATTCTTGTAGCATATATAAAGGCCTATATTGTATTCATAAAAATTATCTTGGAGATTGATTATTAAATTAAAGTTGAAGCTATTGCTTTGTTCCGAAAATTCTCGTTGTGAGGTTTTCTTTATTTTCGAATTCTTTGTTCTTGAACAATTAATTATCCTACTGAGTTCTTAGGTTAATTGCGACCTATGAGTTTAATAGCACCCATATCTTTATCTTTTCAGTTCTTCGAGCAATTGCGCTTGTTGGTTTGATTAGCCATCCACTTATCCTTACCAATTAACGTTTCTAGGGTATTCCGCACTTGAAAGGGGTTTTGATCTTCTTTGATCAAGGTTCCTCTCATCATTTGGTATCAGAGCTAATTTGAATTGGTAAGTTCACGTTCGTCTATCTATCCTATAAATCATGTCTTCACCAAGACAAGGAGAAACAAGAAATTTCAACCTAGATGAATTCAAGCAATTTATGATCGACGAGTTCAACAAGGTAAACCAGGGAATGAACGATTTCAGAAAGGAGCTCGATGAAAGAGGGGTAGACCGAAGTGCAGAGTCGAAGCGAAGAAGAGTTTGAGCGATCTTATGAGACTAGAGGTCCCTGGGGAGGCGATTCACAAGATCGTAATCCCCGCAGTATCAAGATGAAAATCCCAGCATTCCAAGGCATGGCCGATCTAGAAGCATACCTCGAGTGGGAGAGCAAAGTTGATCGCATGTTCAGTTACCACAATTACTCTGAAGAGAAGACGATAAAACTAGCTCAAGTCGACTTTAGTGGGCATGCGATCACTTGATGGGATCAGATGATCAAGAACAAAAGAAAATACGGCGACGAACCAGTAGCTTTGTGGGACGAGATGAAGAGGATTATGCGACGAAGATTTGTTCCTACTTATCATGACCGTGAGCTGAAATAGAAATTACAAGGGCCGAGACAAGGGAGCAAAACGGTAGCAGAATATTACGAAGAGATGGAGATTGCGATGATTCGATGTAACATCGAGGACGAGGAGTCGACCATGGCACGGTTCATGCATGGATTAGACCGAGAGATTGCTGATATGGTCGAACTTCACCACTATATCGAGGTCGAGGAGATGTTGCACATGGCGATCAAGGTGGAAAAGCAGTTGAAAAAGAGGCGAGAAAATTCGGTTTCTAGATTTTTCACCGATGATCATAAGTGGGATGCGAGCACTACGACTCCGCCTCCGGAGGTCGCCGCACCTAAGGTCAAGGAAGGCAAGAAGAGCAATCAAGGCGCGAACACAAGACCATAAGAGATATCAAATGCTTTAAGTGCCAAGGTATGGGACACATAGCGTCTCAATGCTCAAATCGACGAGTTTTAATCATGGGAGCTAATGGCGAGTATGAGTCCGCATGCGAGGAGGAGTTTGAAGATATGCCCGCCTTAAACGAGGATGAATGTAGGATGATTCAAGCATAAAAGCCTTAGTCGTCATGCGACCATTAAGCACACCGGTGGAGGACGAAGATGAGATCATTAATCAGAGAAAGAATATTTTCCATCCTCGGTGGCAGATTCAAAATAGACTCTGCGATCTTATTATTGATGGTGGGAGTTGTGTAAATGTGGCGAGAACACTTTTGGTTGACAGACTAAACTTACAAACTCAAAAACACCCGAGACCATACAAGTTGCAGTGGCTTAGAGATCGTGGGGAGGTTAAAGTGACCAATCAAGTCGTCGTGTCATTTTCAATTGGGAAGTATAGCGACGAAGTTAAGTGCGATGTGGTACCTATGCATGCAGGTCACATTTTGTTAGGGCGACCATGACAGTATGATCACAAGGTGATGTATGATGGGTTTACTAACCAATACTCGTTCACGAAGGATGGGAGAAAAATGGTTTTAACACCGTTCACCCCAGTTCAAATCCGCGAGAACCAAGAAAGGATTGCGAAGGGCATGCAAGCACTTCGACTGGAGGAAGGACGTAAGTCGAGGAAAGAAGAAGCGACCAACCAGGTCGATGAGAAAGACTTTAAACTCAGTTTTTATACTGAGCAAAGGAAAAGCCCGATCGATCTTTGTGACGAGAAAGAATGTGTGATCTTTGATTAAATTGATCCTTATGAATGTCCGAATTTGAGGACAAATCCTTTTCAAGAGGGGGAGTATAATGCGAGTTCATCCAGCTCGCATAAGGATCCACCTGGGTCACCAAGTCGTAGCAAACGGAGGAGGCTAGTTGACGGTAATTATGAGGGGTTATTGTCGGTCAAGAAGGAAAAGAGGAGGTTTTTGGTGGCGAGACTACTGGAATTCAAGGCACGGTGTGAGAAACATAAACAAAGTATATGCGAGCTAGGGAGGCGAGCTCGACTTGCTCGAATGCGAGCAGCGACGAGGCGAAGGCGAGCAATAGGCGAGCTTAAGAAAACTGCGGGCGAGGAAGACGAGCACAACTTGCTCGGCAAGCTCGGCTCAGCTCAACGGCGGGTACAGCAAGCTTTTTCCTTTTCTGTCTTGGTTTCCGTCGCTAATTAAGTTTTAAATTAGTTTCCGAATTGGTTTCTTAATTAATTAGTTTCCTATTTAGTTTCTAGCTTAAATCGTTTCCTATTTAGTTTCCTAGCTTGAATTGTAATTCTTTTCTTATTAGGATTACATATTTACTAGTTTTCTCATTCCAATTTAGTTTAGGATTTCAATTCTTGTAGTCTATAGTGTATTCATAAAAATTTATCTTGGTGATTGATTATTAAATTAAAGTTGAAGCTACCGCTTTGTTCCGAAAATTCTCTTCGTGAGGTTTTCTTTATTTTCGAATTCTTTGTTCTTGAACAATTAATTCCCCTATTGAGTTCTTAGGTTAATTGCGACCTAGGGGTTTAATAGCACCCATATCTTTATCTTTTCAGTTCTTCAAGCAATTGCGCTTGTTGGATTGATTAGCCATCCACTTATCCTTACCAATTAACGTTTCTCGGGTATTCTGGACTTGAAAGGGATTTTGATCTTCTTTGATCAAGGTTCCTCTCATTACTTTTTTTTTTTCAAGATTGGAGGGGACATAGACCTTACCCCAACCATATTTATTAAGTAGGTTTTACAAGAGTAACAACAAGTGCTTAAAGCCGGGAGATATCTTCAACAACATATAGTTTCTCCTCAATATTGTCTCTAGCGAGACTTGAACCCCTAACCTCCCATTAGGAAAAGAAGACGATACTGCTAGACCAAGTAATCATTGGTAAACTAAACAATAATACAAGCTCATCTATAAGTGTATTAGTTGTCAATGTTTCAGAGCCCAGATGGTCCTATCTCCACATGATCTCTAGAGTGGCTGGAATAACAACTCATTCCTCTGACAGGTTCAGGAAAAATTCAAAGAGTTCAATAAATTTTCTAATTGACAAAGGGAAAATTAGTATCAGAAAAAGGTGCCTTTTTGAAAATGACTTCACATGATCCAGCTCCTAGTAGCCACCGCTTGCACTCTCCAAAACATAAAATTCGAAAAATAATAATTAATCATTGTATTCAATATGAATTTGGAACTATGAAAGCAGTTATAGTTAAACAAACTCACACATCAACCAGGGCCATCAAATAATTTCTCATCGTCATTAAAACAACAGTTATCCAACTAACAAGGAGCAATGTACTCACCGAAAATAAGAGGAAAACTGGACTGACGGTTTGCTTCTCCTTTACTTCGCGATAAGCAGTATCTAATTTTCGGTTCCCATTAGGAGTGCTGGCCCAGACACCATATTTTATACTTTTATGGACATTATCTTCGCTGTAGGATTTAATGATGAAAAACTTGGCATCTTTGTACTGTGTGACAAAATCTGGGTGATTACAAGACTCATCAGGGGACTTGACAGTGGATAAGCTGTTTTTGCTACTATCAGCAGGATTATTGTCATTGGCAACCTGATTTTTGGGCTTTGAGGCCCTCGGCCCACGGTTTTGCTCGCTGAGTACATCAAGTGTGCCACTACAACTGCACAACGAACCACTGCCTCTACCACGTCTTCTACCATTGTCAAGAGCAGCCCAGCCCCTACCACTTGCTCCCATACTGGATATTGATGGATTCCCAAGGCTATAACTTTGATTCATCCCACTGTGTGCATAGCCTCTGTTATAAGTGCTTGAACCAGATCCAAAACCATAGTATGACCTTGGTTGTTGAGAAGTCTGTAGAAGGAAAAATAGAATACCAGCATTATGTATAAAAACCATGATCACTTACCTTTCAGGTCCTGAAAACAGTCATTGCTGGTCCATAAGGGAACATGGAGCAAAATTTGGGATGTACCCTAATTGGACCCAACGAGCCTAGCTCAGCTATTTGAAATCAAAAAGATCAACTACCAGATGTCTCCTAAGTCCTATCATCATACATCTGGTTATCACTCTCTCCATCCCAAACGTCCCACAGCACATTTTACACTTTTCTAGGATATGGCTTTACATGTTTGTTCCATTTCTAAGTTAGAACAAAATTTAGCTTTATTTAGAATAGGACTATTATTTTCGGGACACACAAAAAATGGAAAGTAGGAATTTTTCTTTTTGGAACCCCAAGGGAGTATGATTCATTTCCCAAATAAAAGAAAACGTGGGAAGGGGGTGGAGATTGTATATAACAGAAATATTACTTTCTCTGTCGAGCATCAAGCATATGTCATGACTATGCTGAAGGAAAAAAGAACACTACAGCTAAAGTTGACAAGAATGATATCAGGAAACTGTAATTGAAGAACTACGTTTTATTTATCAGAAGAAATATAAAATTTGCAGCTACAGTGAAATTTCAGTCTCTAAGAACACTAAACCATTCAAAATAATATGCACTTGGACATAAAAAGAGCTTCAGAAGACGATCATTTCTAACATTTTTCTTTTATTATTATAATTATTGGTACTATTGTGCAATGAATTATAGGAGGCGAAGGTGGGGTTGTGGTGGAGGTGGAGGTGGTATGGAGGTGAAAATCTATGGATCAAGTACCTGGAGCAGTCGAGAAGGATCGGGTGTGGATACGAATCAAAGGATCGGGAGCGGCATTTTTTTAATTCTAGGATCCTTGGATACAGTTAAAAAGTATCCAAAACGAGAATGGATACGAGGATCCTTCATTCAAAAAATAATATGATATATTTTATATGTGGATATTGTATTTTCTTTGAAAATATAATAAGCAAATAGAATACACTTTTAGAATAAGACATTTTAGTAGAAAGTTAGTTAGAACCAACACGTTCTTTGATTAATTAGTTGAAGTAAAGGGGCTAGCTAAACAATATTTCAAAATAATAAGATTAAAGTATAAAATCCCAAACTATAAGGACATAAGTGTCATAATTAAAAAAATACATCGGGGGTAGTATGTAAAGTTTCCTATCTATCTAGAATGCCCTAGATTCAGATTCATCGCACGCGCCTCCTTCACAGTTCACAGTCCCGTCTCTTTCGGTGCCCCTCTCTCTCTCTCTCTCATCGGCACCCGCACCTGCACCTGTGTCGTGTCGGCATGGGTATGACCAAATTATCAGATGAAAGAAATAATAAGAAAGACGGCGAAAAAAGCCCAGCGGCAAAAAGACAAATGCCAGAGCTGGAGAAACTAAGCCCCAAAAAAGACTATGAAAGCAGAGCTGTCCAATCCCTCTTAATTACGGATAGATGAAGCCCACGGAAGGCTCCCCTTGCAGACACCCAAAGAGAGACCAAATAAACCACTGTCCTATAAAAGAGACCTCTAGAAAGTCTACTTTCTGAATATTCTGGGGTTGTATATTTCCAAATACACCAATAGATAGCAAATACCTCACTACCACGACCGTCTTGCATCTCCACCTCTCCCATGTAGCCGATCCCAAATGATTGGGGTTAAGGCTTTGTTGTTGTTGTTGCTCATTTAGTAGTTTCTCAACGTATTTTCTCCATCTATCATTCATTTCTTCATCCTTGACTAAAATCCGCGAGACTTATCCTTGATGCATTTTACCTCGTGAAATCTCTAGTTTTCCTATCCCTTGATTTTGCAAGTTCGCATATAGCCTTTTCCCCCTCTTTTGTGTCAAATTTATCATAAATACTTTACCCTTAGCCTCTCGCACGGCTCTCTTTACTTCTTTATTAGCAACTTTGTATCGCTCTAAATCGTTTAGGATTTAGATTTTTGCCAAGTTTTATAAGCTTCCCTTTAAAGTTGGACTACTTTTTGGACTTCCGCATTCCACCACTATGTTTCTTTATCTATATGCCTCTTGCCTCTTGACTCTCCTTACACCTCTTGATTTTTTTTTTAATGCACTCGCCCATTTTATAAGTTCTGAAGTTAGACTCTCTCGAAATTACCTTACAATCTTTACAAGTTAACCTATCAACTTTTCTTCTTAAAAATTAGTCTATTAAACACTTTATTTAATCCACTCTTAAAAGTTACTAAATGTTCTTCCCTCTTCTTAAAACAAATGTTCGCTAATCAGTACGTCGTAACTGCAAAATCTAATAAAGCTACTCCTCCATTATTTCTATCACCAAAATCACACCCTCCGTGCACCCCCTCATATCCT
Organism: Iris virginica; assembly: GCA_025631175.1. Lineage (NCBI taxonomy): Eukaryota > Viridiplantae > Streptophyta > Magnoliopsida > Asparagales > Iridaceae > Iris > Iris virginica. Next base: position 15,310 of record JAOTQG010126322.1, read on the forward strand.
ACATGGTCTTCTCACACGTGACCATTAAAATCTCCCCCAATAAAGAGTTTTTTACTTTCGGGGTATCCCTTGAACTAATTCTTCCAAATCCTCCCAAAATTGATCTCTAGTACGTTGGTCTAGTCCCACTTGTGGTGCATAGGCATTAACTACATTAATTATTTATTCTCCTAATACAAATTTTATAAGTATGATTCTATCCCCTTTCCTAGTAACTGTTACGACAACTTCTTTTAGCTCCTTACTACTATGCCAAGCCCATTTCACTTTCTATCTTTCCCTTATAATATAATCTAAACCCTATTTTTTCTAGTTATCTAGCTTTCTCCCCCTACCCATTTGTTTCTTGTAAGCACGCTATATTAATTCTCGTTTTTAACATAGTATCTACTAACTCCATCCGTTTACACATTATGGTTCCTATGTTCCAAGTTGCTAATCAAAGTCTAGTGGTAAAATTTCTACTCCGCCTTTGCTCATTTTTTACGAAGGGACAATGGCGTAGCGCCTCTAGCCTATTCGATGATCTTAGAGACAAGTGCACCGAACACCCTTGTTGAATATCAACCCAGGTGGAGATGTGATGCTCCTTGCTCTAGTGCAACACTCGAGGCGGGTGCGATAGGTCAAAATTCCTAGCATTTACGGAAAAAATATTAGAATTCACCGTGAAATCTTCTCTTTGGGCAAGGAGTTTTGGTGCTTTACACGGCTTGACTTTGGGTGATTTGGCTAGAGATTGAAAAACTGCTACAGTGTAAGCTTTGTTTTCTTATTTTTGGCGGATTTCTTGTCCGCCGGTTTTGTATCTTCTTCTCTTATCAATGACAATTCTTCTTTTATCAAAAAAAAAAAAACACAAGAGACAATTGAGAGGGCATATCAAGATATTAACAAAAAAGTGCATAAAGCAAACACTATTGTCACATATTAGAAACACGAGGGGCAAAAAACAAACCATTCCAACATTTTGTCCAATGGAACCAAGAGTGCCAACCGTGTGAGGAGATGCTGACGATGATAAAGGGGCAAAGGACCTCTGTCGATCTGATTGTCTTGGCCAATCTGACCAAAGCCTGCTGGTTCTGAATACATCCAAACCCTGCTGTGAATCCTGAAAACCAAGATTTCCCGGATTTCCTGGAACATTGCCTCTGCCAAGGGAACCCATTTGTGAGGAATAACCAGGTCGTGGCCCATAAAGCATTCCGTCAACTTGTTGCTCACCACTCACTAAAGAGTTCAAGTCCGGTTGTGAAACTGTAGTTGGCGAAGTAATATATGGCATGGTAGGAGGAACTAGCTGCTGATAATACGGAGAGCCCGAGTATGTATATTGTTGAGGGGAGTACAACTGAGCATCTCCTCCAACAGAAGGCAAAGGTGTTGTGACCGGAGAATATGGCCCATATGGCATTTGTGGAGTGTAGCCATAGCCCGTATGGAACACAAAAGGATTGTCATTGTAGATGCCCTAGAAAAGATACAATGCGAGTTCATGTGAGTTTCAATCTGCACATATCGCCTGTGGAGATTATAGTGCAAAACCCAACTTACTGGAGATCCAATATCCAGACACTCGGTGTTAACATACGGGGAGTACTCATCCCATTCACCAAGGGCATTCTCATAACCTGCGGGTACATCATATATTCCATTCATTAGTTTTGTGTGAACTTAATATCAAATGTTGGTCACATAACAACCAGACCCATAAGGGATACCAACCTATCCTGCTGCGCTAGAGAGCAGGCATAGCACAAACAAAAAAGCTTAACAAAAACTCTGAAGAACATATCGCATCACACTATGTACCAATTAAGATGAATCCACATTGGCCCTCACCCTAACAATGCAATAACACATGCTTGGACTGAGTGGAGTGAGATGTGAGAGTGCGGTACATGAATCCGAAGATTGTGAAACAGTTAATCAATGAAAATTCATCATACCAGAAACTTTCTGCTGCAGAGTTCCAGAAATAAGTCCCCCCCACCCCCACCCCCACCCCCACACTAAAAACATAATGTTGGCACCTATCCCGTGAAATAATTGTGAACAACTTTTTGCACATGAAACTGATGGAAAAGTATATGCTTGGATGAAAAAATTGAAAGAACAGGCTTTGCCTTCATGAGTTGGCTATTAGCCGAAAAAACCACATGGAAGTTTCACAAGATCTAAAACAATAAATACAAGTAGAATATAAACCGATCCAAACCAAACAGCATAAAGAAAAAACAGGCAGCATCTTTAGAGGACCATTTTGTTACAAAATTATTCTTAACAATCCATATACCAGACCCTGGCCATTGCTCTTCTTACAGCCTTGATACCACTATAAAGTACAGCAATATCTGACCTTGTATGCAAAATGGATTCACATTTTGAAGCTAATCAGCATGTTGCTTTCAATGGGATCCCAGAAGCATAATGTCAATATCCCAAAAATTAAGCACTGACCTTTGTAGTACATGGAATGCGCTTGGGGGGCATAGACATTTGGTGGATAGAGAGTGCCATCTCCACCCATACCGAAGACTCCTAACTGACTAGAAGTATCCCTTGAATGGTCTATTGTAGCATCCTGAGAAAAGTTAGGAGAGATTGACTTCTTACTATCATTAAAACAGGCTGACAACAGATAACCAATATCGGCTACTCCCTCCATTCCAATATAAGTGTTCACCATTCCTTTTTGCGAGCAAACAGACTTTTATAAACAGGTATTTCTTGGACCCTCAATTAAGCTATTTGTGTCCACAAGTACTTTGATTTAAGTTAAAGGGCTTGTCTATAACTATGTGCTAAGTCAAATGAGACACTTATTTTGAAAAGGAGAGAGTATTATTTAATGTGCTACATCTAGCTCCGTCCAAAATCAGAGAGTAGGTTGTAGGTGGTAGTATATACTAAAGTTTGCTTCAGTTACCTGTTCCTTCATCAGATCAGGGTCCAACGATTTCTCTTCTGCACCCATTATAGGTTGAATTAGTGACTTCGTAGAATTATAACCACAGGCATTACAACAATTGACCAACCAAAATTATTTTTGCTATGTCAAAAACTTGAAGATAATAATGTAATCGCAAATCCTCGTGAACACAACTCTGTACAAAACATTAACAGGCACACTAACTATAAACCAATCATAAACATAGAAACATTAATTGAAACAAGTGCTCACTCCTAAATGAAATGCTAATATGACCCAATTAAAGGCACCAATTTGCCTACGAAATTCTTTTAACCAGAACATGACAGAATGGAGGAATTACTAAATCACCATTGTAAACTTTAATCATGCAACTAATTTTCAAGGATGAGCATCGCACCTCCAAAAAAGGATGCAATGGCCCTATACATGCAATGATATTGAAAAGAAAATTCATTCCTGTTGAGGTTTTGGCAGGGACAAGAACGAGGTGCACTAGCCTCACAGCCACCCCATTTACAGGATATTTGATTATTCATTTATTTGATAAAAAAGAAAATCATTAAGAATAAAGTTATGTTTATTTTGAATAATTTGGACTATAGCTTTGGTTGAGAATGTTATGACCATAGATAGATTAATGGCATCAACGGAGACCTAGTACCAGGTACAAGCAAGTTCGGTAAATGGCTGAACAGATCCATAGAGAAACTGTAAGCCTAGAGTCTTACCACCAACTAGCTAAGCTACCACACTCCTCAAACTGCATGCTTCCATTTTACCATGAAAGTCCGACATCGAAAAACCATAAACATCAGCATCTCCGTCCTGTGCTTCTAAGCAAACCTCATTTTCGTGATCGTAATCAGCCTCGACCATATGCAAGTGTGGTGAGCTAACATCCTCATGTGCTCCCGGTTGATCCATCAAAAGTTGCTCATCAGATCCCAGTTCGCCTCCCAGACTGTCTCCTCATCGAAGTCCTCATCCTCCGATTGCCCATGAAGATAATCCGCTGGTATTCCTGCCGAAACACCGTCATCGCCGACATCGGCATCGTGTTCCTGCGGAACCCTATTGCCTGGAACAGCCGCAGCAGTCTTGGCCATCAGATCCCAGTTCGCCTCCCAGACTGTCTCCTCATCGAAGTCCTCATCCTCCGATTGCCCATGAAGATAATCCGCTGGTATTCCTGCCGAAACACCGTCATCGCCGACATCGGCATCGTGTTCCTGCGGAACCCTATTGCCTGGAACAGCCGCAGCAGTCTTGGCCATCTGTCTGGATCCACCTTCTCCATTGTTATCTCCCATTTTCTCCAGCGACCCACAAGAAATAAATTCCGAAGCTGTAGGGGTTAAAACAGTGTCTGCATTCACTCCTACCATCTGTATCACCTGTTCAACCTCATTCCCGCTACATCTGACCCTTAGCGCGCAGCTTCGAAACCATCAAATAGAGGCAAGGGAACACTTATAGCAGCATTCGGCCTCAACTTCGATTGTACTTGCTCTGTACTCAGCTTCCGCATTTGATTTGAAATCGATTTCCACACTACGATCCCTTTCAGACTATCGTCCTTCGACTTCCCAGACCTGGTAGCAGTAGTCGTCCTCCATGCAGCAACCAGTAACGCCGCTGACCTGGTAGCAGTCAGCTCCTGCTCCGAACGGCTCTTGGTAGTCACCCAAAGCGGGTCTTCGCTGCAACTACAACCAACAAAACCCGATCGACCCAGTTTCAGCGCTTTGCGATCTGCTCTAGTGCTTTTCCGTCGATGTGGAACAGTCGGCGATTGGTCGGAGGCTGTTGCTCCTCTCCGAGCTATTTCCCTCGAAATGGGCCCAGATAGATCGACATTCGGGCTCGTATTGTGGACAGTCCGAGGGAGCAACCCGTGCCGTGTTCTGAAATAACCATGACCAGCAACCCATTACTCTGATTGACTTTACTAGGCCCAATGAGGTCGCGATCCAATCTAGCAAACACTGTTTTAATACCCACCTTATAAATTGATATAGGCCTAGGTCCCAGCCTACTAAATGCTGACAGCTTATTTACCCTCAGCCCACTTCTAATGCCTGATTTAAACCTCGTTCCTCCAAACCTTCTTCCCTGCCTTTGAAATTTTCCACGAGTCGTAACTGCCCCCAACGACTTCATTACTTTCCCGCGAACGAATTACTCCTCCATCACTTTCGCTTATCTTCTTTCCATCATTGATCCCACGAAGCTCGTAGAAGTCCAAATTTTCTACTCCCCACAGCCTTCCTTGTGCCACTGTCCTCCTGATGTCCTCCTCCATCGTACCAGCCACACCACCTACGTCCCCCCGAATTTCCTCGAGTAAGGCTGCTTTACTTGACCATATGATCTCTAATCATACATTATTGTGGGCAAATCCATAAACACTTGAACCTGATACATTGCGGTTCCGGCGTATACCTCCACCACTGGTGGAACATGACCGTCAATCTTGATACGGATACGGACAAATTCCCACGAACCACCCCAGTTATCATCTGTTTCCACGAAGCCGCCATAAATGTCCCCAATGCCTTAAAAGACACTTGAACACACAAGGTGAAGTGGCAGCCCTTTGACAAAATCCATGATTCTCGACGTCCACAAAAAGGTCACTTGTTGCCCACACTACTGACCCAACGATGAACAGATATTGGGGCACCCTCCTTGCACTTGAGACCACTCTTATAAACACGAGCGACTTGTTGCGAGGATGCTAATACAAACAATAACTTGAATTCTGGAAGCTTTTGTTGCCCGCGAAGCAATCTCTGATTCCGATCCCAAATGGCTATCGAACTTCCCAACCAAATGACATCTAAGGAATTCTAAACTATTCTCTATGCCACCCCGCCCCGCTCCACTTTAACGAAAACACCACTATTCCTTCACTGAACTTCCTCCCTGAAGGCAATTCTGCCACACTCCTAAAGGACATCGCCATCAAACCTGAAGCCGAACCATAATGAAAACATACTAAAGATCTAAAAGAACTTCTAAAAAAATGCTCAACGTAGGTTTGAACAATCTAAGCAATTTTTCCGGTACTCCTCCGATGTCTCTACTGTTATGATCAATAGGCATGAACCATCCATTAATCAAAGCAAGGGATGGACTATGGAGTTTTCGGACTTACAGATTCAGGCAAAGATTGCCAACCTTAACTAGGGAGAGAGCATTCTAGAGAGAGAAATCCAACCGTACTACTTGAAGGTACAACTTGAAGCCACCCTTGATACCAATAGCATATCTATCACGATGCAGGTTCCCTTAACCTTGACTAACCCATCCTTGAACACCTTCTGACTCGCAATGTTCATCCTGACTTCCGCCTCGACTAGACTCACCACCATTTGGGCATCACTCCAACTTTACCCAACTTCAAACCCACCACTTGGGCATCACTCCGACCGGCCGAAGGCGACGAAACACCCTCCATTGAGTTTTCCCCACAGCCGTGTACACCAGAAGCAGAACCACCACCAATTGATACCTCTAGTATTGCACCAACAAAACCTGACTACAAAACCCCCAATCCGACACATGTTCCACGACCCGAAGATGGCGAAATACCCTCAGTGGAGGTTGCCCCAGTGGAAACTCTATTCGCCTGCCATCTAAACCCATGATCTACTCCTGATCGTTGGCCTAGGACGGCCATCTGACAGCCTCACCCACAAGCCACCTAGATCTAGGGATTTTGAGTTGAATATTTGGCTTAGGGTTAGGATTCGTGTAAGGGCTAGGGTTTGGGTTCGAAGCTGGTTGTGGCGAACCTATCGGGTATGGGTTCTTAGGTTATAGGTTGTTCAATATTCGAATATTTGGTTATCCAATGGAATTCTCTAGTTGGCTCTCTTTGTTCGAGGACTATTTTGATCAGTATAATTACTCGAATGAATGCCAAGTAAGATTTGCTAAGATGAAACTTGTTAGCTTAGAAAAAGTGTGGTGGCATGGGACCGCTTGAAACATGAGGAGATTAGCAAATACACAAAAAATCTCATCAGTGGCCAATATGTACATGGGAAGAAATGAAAGATAAACATGTGACAGGTTAATGCCTCCGAATTTCAGTAGTAAGTTGTGGGCACAATTTGTCAATATTTTGCAAGGCAACATGTCGAATTTAGAGAGGCAAAAAACCCTTATTGGTCCCTGACCTATTGACCTTTTGTATAAGTAGCTCCTACTTATTTTTTTGCCTTAATTGCATTCCTAACCTGTAAAACGTAACCCAATTTGGTCCCTAAATTGAAATTAAAAAAATTAATCAGCATACATGTCAATTTATTTGCGATGTGGCGCTTAGTTGGCGCTGACGTGGTGTAAAATTTGGGGGGAATAGGAAAATGACATTTTTGCCCTCAATACTTGTTAAAAAATAAACTAATTGAATTATTTTATTTAATTTACTAAAACTTATTCAAACATAAAAACAATAATAACAAGTCAAAACCAAATCAACCACAATCACCATCACCATCACTATCACCACCACCACCACCGGTCAAAACCAAATCAAAAATCCAAAATACCAAAATTTTCGAATGAAAACACAAAGGAATTGGGAAATTTAATAACAGAAAATAATGGGAAATTGAGAGATTTACATAAGTCAAACATAAAATATAACCCAGATCTGGGTCTTTCAAACATTTGAGTTTTTCAACCCAGTTGAGTTTCACCATTTATTCCAACAAGAATTACATTCACAAATTCCAAACAAATCCTACGAAAAGAAGCAAAATGTCGGAGCAGTTGCATACGAAGATCCTTACTAAGAACATTAAATAGAAAAAAATGGACTAACAATGAGAAAATCAAACTCGTCAGATCCTTATACGAAGTGGGTTTTCTATTACCCAGATCTGACCAAGAACCCATTCAAAAACATGAAAATCCAACCCAATTACAAAAAAAAAAAAACAGATTCACACCAAAAATGATGCAACAATTGGTATGTAGAAGTACAATGAATCTTTCTCCAAGCGTATGGCCATGGCTGGTCTCCTCCCCATCACCGTATCGGTAAGCAAACTCTTTGGTCGCAATTGAGGGGGTAAGAAAGAGCCTCAATTCAGAAGAACAGAAGAAGAATCATATCTAGTCTTCTTCCTTGGTTTCTCTCCCCCTCTCCTCTTCCTTGGGTATTCTTCTGTTGGGAAGAAGCGTGGCGGCAGTAGCGACTATGAGTCCGGCGAAGTTCGTCGCGATCCGCCTTCTTATTCCCGCTCCGATCGGTTTCCCGAAAACCCAGGTTCATCCTTAATTCCCCGTTTCTTTTGCGCTCGTATACACGTCGGTCCTGGCTTATTTCTCTGATGTGTTTTGGATCTATTGGAGCTTAATTGTGTTTATTGCTAGAAGAACTTCTATGTTGATCGGAGTTGTCCATATTTAGATTGAATTTTGCTTTTTGTATTTGCGTTTCTGATTTCGTTTGTGTTACCTTCTGAGATTCCGACTTCATGATTTTTACCCTTTCATTCAGCACTACAAGTTTACCCTTTTGCCCTTCAATATATGCCACATCATCAAAAGTTTTCAAATAAATCCTGATTAAATCGATCGATTTCAATTTAGGGACCAAATTGAGTTCTGTTTTATAGGTCAGGTATGCATTCAAGGCAAAAAAAAAATATGTAGCGACTACTTATACAATACGTCAATAGGTCAGGGACCAATTGACCAAATTGGGTTCTGTTTTATAAGGGTTTTTTGCCAATTTAGAGATGATCTAAGGGATGACATAATGGAAAGACTGCATCAACAAAGAATATACAGTCTCGAAGATGCATTTGAATCAGCAATTAGTGCAGAAATATACTTGGGAATCATGATAAGAATTGACAACTGATCCAACTCCACACCTACGAAACTCGATACATCAAAGACTTCTTATAACTTGGCCAAAATCCAAAACTCTGCACATGGCAGCTCACAACAGAGAGAAGTTGCTTCTGCCGTGATCAAGAAAACAGCTATTCAGACATGTTTTCCTCGACACAATCACATTGGCAAAGTTATTTTATCACAGCCCTCACCACCAATGCTTAATGCTACTTCAGCTTTTAGTACGTCGGTTGAAAGTCTGAAGTTTGTGGCATCTGTAGCACCTGAAGCAATGCACAAATCAGTTGCTGGTTCTGAATCAACGCAACCTTTCAAAACAACAATGGGGCTGCCCAAATTTCTAGGCAAGGAACTATGGATGGACCTCCTGAGTCCTAACAATCCTCCAAACAGATAATTCATGTGGAGATCATCCTATACTACTCCCTTGTCCAACCCCACTACACCTTCTCTACAATCAACTACGCTAGAAAAAGAATCAGAAACTAACTAAACTAACTTGTGAAGGTCTTGAATAGGCTAAGCCCCAAATCCGAACAATTTAAGAATCTCGTTGTCTTCTTCTATTTACTTCTCCTCGAGTTTTCTACATATTGCATCATTAGTTATCTCCTCAATAAGTCACCCATGGTTCCAAGTAAATCTACTTACGTCAAACTCAATCTACTCTTAGCCTACAACTTGCCATTTTGTGAAAGAGGTTTGAATTGCAATCATGTCCCTAATCCACTAAACACTTACATCTGATGTGGTGGCAATTCCTCCACTGAGAGCAGTTTCTCAATTTTGTTCTTCGAGTAACCCCATGGAAAGCTAATATCCACATAATATGTCGATATCCTCAATCTTAGGGCTGCTCAACAAACGCAAGAAAGATACCGGTTAAACATGATCCATGTTTGGCATTTTTACGACTATCACCAGAAATTGCTAATCATAAAGCCCACAACAAAGTGAACCCACCCATCCAATTGCATATCGACCATGAAGACTCTGATCCATACCTTCGGACCATAAACACAAGGTAAGAATTTCACTGCATAAACTTCCTCCTTGTTTTGTGGTCCAACACGAAGTTGTCAATATCGCGATAAGCTATAAGATTCACAATAAAGAGGTCCGGTGACATGCATCGATTGATACGTAACACTGGGATGGATAGAGATAGTAATGAATAACATGTATCGATCGACTCACGATACAGAACTTACGTGATATCGCCGATACATACAATACACTTTGACTCGTAATTTTGGGTTGGGGTTATGTTTGGCAAACCCATTTTATTTAAAGAAAATAAGTAAACTGCTACTTTTTTTCGGAGAACTTCGAATTCTATACTCGGCAAGGGGTTGAGCTGTTGGGTATTTTTTTTTTTCTTCGATCTTTTTTTTTAATAAATTTTTTGTCTTCTAATTTGATTTAAGTTCTTTGATTTTCTTTTGAAATATAGACAAATATAGATTGAAAATCCGGCTTGTAAAAATACATGATTTCTACACATCTTGTGTTTAGATTTAGAGTTTTTTGTATCACAGTGTCCATGGTTCATGCCAAGAAGGGTAAATGTCTTACTTTAGACTATGTATGATGTGAATAACAATGCATTTACATCAAGTCAAGTAATACATGGGATTTCTACTTATTTTAGATATTAATTCATAAAAATTAAAAACTTGTTATGTGTTACAATACGATACACGATACAATTTTTGACACCTTCAAATCACAAAACGATTCACTATTTGACAAATATGGGTCTACATATTTACTAAGATGCGTTCATGATCAATGTAAACCCGAGAGGAACCTGTCAAAACTTCCTCCAAGATAAAACTTATAGCCTCCAACAGAACTCTTTGAAGTCACCCACTAAACAATCAATATGCAAGCCTAGCCTATCAAATGCAAAGATATTTCATGTTGAAGGCAAATCCTGAGCGACCCATGTTTGATTCACTTTTTCCTACCTTAACCATTCACCGGTTCCACTAAGACCCACCATCCTGTGTATCCATCACCCAGACCAATTTTTCCCACATTCCCTTGATATTGACACTCTATTGAGTCATCACTACCCCATTGTCACGAAGCCACATCAAGTGTGTCGGGCCAACAAGAAATGTCCGGTATCCTAATGAAGATATTTTTGTGGCAATCCTAACCTAGATTAGACACTAGTACTACTCCTTCCTCTCAATCGCATGAAGAGCTCCAAAAAGTTGTTCAACAAAGATGTCAATCTGACATTTCCAAAAACAGATGTATCTTTACTCTTACCAAACGCACTAACTCGAGTTTGGAGAAAAGCCGAAATGGTAAGGGGGCTAAACCAGGCCTCCCCCACCACACCAAAAGTATTATTCCAAAGAAATTGAGCTGTCTTACAGTGCATGAACAAATGAACGTGTGTTTCAGAAGCACTCTTACACAACACACACCAATCTGAAGAGATATGTTTGTATGGTCTCCGTGCTTGGAATTTGTCATTTCTGTTAAGCTTACTAAGGCCAAGGGTCGAGCTGAAGGCTCTTATCTTAATTGGAACTTGAGCTTTCCATATCAAAGATTTCAGAGGAAATGGGATCCGTAAAGGGTTTTGAATCAAGTGACATAGAAAAGAACGGCATGAAAATAACCCTGACCCCTCCGAAGTCCAAGTTCTATAACCAGCGGTAGGAGTCAAATGTGTGTGAGACAACAGAGTTATCAGCTCAAGAACTCCATCGGTTTCCCTATCTTGAAGATTTAGGAAGAAATGGAAATTCCACGAAAGAGGATCGCTCCTCTCATAGAAAGAAGAAATGAGAGCTAAATGAAACAATGAAATTCGAAATAGTTGAGGAAAGGAAACCCACCAAGGAACCTGAGCCACCCAAGTATCCTCCCAGAAACGAACATGAGAGCCATCACCAACTCGAAAACGAGTGAAAGGAAGAAAGCGAGAGTAACACTGATGAATAAATTGTCATGGACCTTAAAGAGAAACTGCGCGGCCTATTCGAGTATTCCATCCATCCAGATCCAGACCAAACTTGGTCTTTACCACTTTATGCCTAATAGAATGCGGTTCACGGGGAAAGCTCCAAAGCCACTTACCCACTAGGGAGACATTCCTATTAATCACACTACCTAGCGCCAAACCCCCTTCCTCTATCGGTTTACATCAGCCCAAGCAATCAAATGATCCCTCTTCCCCTCCGCCGCCCCTTCCCATAAGAAGTTACGAATAATGCTTTCTAACAATTAGCGACACTCGCCGGAATCCTGAAAAGGGACAAGTATTATGTGGGAATGCTAGTCAAACAAGTTCGAATCAAAGTAATTCTCCCTCCAAAAGAAAAAAAAAAAGGCTCGCTTCCACCCATCTAGTCTCCTACCAACCCTTTCTATCACTGGAAATCGAAACTCTAAAGACCTCGGATTCCCCCCTAGAGGCACACCCAGATAAGACAAAGGCCAAGAAAGAACCCTACATCCTACAAGATAAGCATAAGATCTCAGATTCTCTTTCCATATGAATACCAGCCGGACCACACTTCCCAAGATTAATTTTGAGACCAGAAATGACCTCAAAAACCTGGAGAATGGTTAGAGCATTCTTAAACACCCTCGAGCCCTCTGCAAGAAAAAAGATGGTGTCATATGCAAATTGAAGATGAGAAACCCTATAGGCCTATACTCCTCTCTACCAACTGGACATCCCTCAATCAAGCCAACCTCCTCACCCCTCACGAGCATCCTACTAAGCACATCAGCTGCCAACGTAACGAGAAAAGGGGATAGAGGGTCTCCTTGCCTAAGATCCTTAGACGATGAAAACCACTCCATAGCCTGCCCATTCACAATGACAGCGAAAGAAGGATTCCAAAAGCATCCTTAACCCAAGTCTGCCACCCGTCTCCGAACCCCTTTCTAGCGATCGCAAGATCTGAAAAGGGCCATTTCACCCTATCATAAGCCTTCTCAAAATCAAGTTTCAATATTAAACCCTTTCTCCCCCGACGCTCAAGGTCCTCCACCACCTCATTAGCTACTAATGCAGCATCAATGCTTTCACGCCCGCCCACAAAAGCACTCTGAGATTAAAAAGCTGTACTCCCTAATACAACCTTAAGACATATTGACAACACTTCAGTAACTATTTTATAAACACAAGTAACCAAGATAATGGGACAAAATCATTAACGCTCATCATCTGATCCTTCTTGGGCACTAAGGTAATAGAAGTAGAGTTAATGTTCTTGCCCAATATTCCATTATAATAGAAATTCATGACCACCTTCAACAATCGTCCTGAATAACCTCCCAACTCCTTGGAAAAAGGCCATCGAGAAACCATCAGGGACCAGGGCCTTATTCTCTGTCATCACTGCAATAGCCTCTCTCACTTCCTCTTCTAAGAATGGCCTCTCTAGCCACTCGCTTCTCTCGAGAGGAATATGGCTCCAATCTAAACCCTCAATCATAGGTCTATTCGAATTATCCTCTTTGAATTAGGACGTATAAAAGCCCGTAATCTCCTCTGCAGCTACCATAGGATTTCTAATCACCTCATCGGACTCCGACTCTATCTCCCGGATATCATTTTCTACTCTTTTTACCTGAGGCAACCCTATGAAACAGCTTGGAACTACAGTCTCCCTCTTGAACCTCGTTCATTTAGGCTTTCTAGCGCAAACTAGTGTCTTCTCTTACCAAAACCTCCTCGAACTCATTCTTAAGAGAACTACGACACTCTATTTAACTCATCAGAGATAGGACCCTTACCCTTCAACTTACCGATCTCAGTAATCTCAGCCAAAATGACATTCTTACGAAGTATATTGTCACCAAAGACCTCCTTATTCCAATCCTTGAGTTTACCTTTTAAATATCTCAACTTTCTCATAAAGACAACCCTGCCCAGCCGGCCAGCCCTGGCCCACAACCTCCTTACCTCACTATGAAAACTCAGATTAGCTAACCACATATTCTCTAACCGAAAAGGTGTAGGACCCCATTTAATCGGACTAGACTCGAGGAAAATTGGAAAGTGATCATGGCACTCCAACACAGACTGAACTAAAGAAGGAAAAGATTCCTCCCACTCAATCGAGAATAAGAACCTACCAATGCAAGTAGCCACTTGAAGTTGACGGGACACCGACCATGTGAATTGGGCATTAGACAAGGCAATATCCCCAAGGTTACAATTTCTAATGAAAGCATCAAACCTAGTCATGCTAGTAGTGACCCGCGAAACCCCCCTTCTTCTTGGTCGAAGAAAGAGAAGGAAATCACCTCCTAAACACCACCTATCTCCACATAAGCCTGCAAAACCATAAATTTCGTCCCAAAAGGTGCCTCTCTCCCTAGATCTAGTCAGCTCATAAATAGAGAAGAACCACCATTCCCCCAAACCTAACACTTCTAGCCGAACAGAAAGTGAGGAATCACCATCAATGACCTCTTTACACGATGCCAAACGAGAACCCCGGATGATAGTATACATCGAGCCGTTCCTATAGAAGGAAGAAATGCCCACTCTTTAAACGTAGTACCCCAAATGCTCCTAAGAAACATACTATCAACATTTCCCATCTTAAATTCTTGGATAAAGGATACATCTGCGTTAGCCTTCAGGAGGACCTCTTTGACATGCCTCCTCTTAGTACGATTACCCACACCACATACATTCCAATAGATGATCTTCATGAGAAACTTCTTCACTGGGAACCCCTCCTACCCACACACTCTCCATAATTCACCGATGAGGCTAAAGAACTCTAAATATGAAATTAAACTAGAACGTTTTTAATACTAATCATTCTTGGACTATGAAAATACTGATAATCGCCAATATATATATATATATATATATGCCTCCATTTGTTAGTGAACAGTTGTACCAAACAACCTACTAATCACCCAACTCCAATGCCTTAATTATTAAGCTTGCGTCCAGGATCACCTATTCTTTTCATAAGTAGAGTTAAATAATATGTAACGGTTCCTGAATTGGAGCAGGTTTGTATAAAGACTGGAAAACTTTACACTAATTGATATCCCACAAAAATCTCAAATCAGAAAATTACACTCCTTTTATCGAAAAATTATTGCATAGTCCCCAATTGGCATACTCGTTGAGGGAAGTTCACTCACATATTATTCACTTGACATGAAAATCCCAAAACGGCACTTTAGATATACAGTCAAATTAAAGGGAAAAACTGATTCCAAGCAAAATGAATCCCAAAACACTTCTTGGCATGCCTGCAAATAGTAACTATGCAATGATTATGGAACAGATGGAAGTACATACTTTTTCTTCCCTGTTTCCATATTTTTAGTTATTGCAAGAACGGAAATTTACTGCTTGTTTCAGTGCATTGCCAGATACAAGGGAATTCAGCTGGGGCACTGAAGTGGGAGCAAATTGCTTGAACACTCCTAAAAAGTATAAACCATACAATTTAGCCAATTATAAAATATCTAGAAAGTAAAATCAGACTTTGTGAGTAAAAGGTGATGAATAAAGCTAAAAATAGTCTCTCTAGGCCGATGGAGATAAGGAATGCAATCCCACAATCTCTCCATCCTCTTACATTCGATTTAAATTCATTCAACCAGAGAGAGTAGGGGAATGCCTATTATGATATTGCGTAAGAAGCCCTGATTTTGGCTAATTGGGGAACATGAGCTAAACAATCTTTGGGGGGTCAATGCTATACAAGGGCAAACGGTGGGATGGTCAAAAAGAAGACTAAGATCAACAATGGTAATACACTACATTTGTTCTATTTGTTTGTATTTTTTTCTTTCTTTTTTTTATCACCAAGCTGCATGCTATGGCATTAATCGGCGCAGAATTTCATTTCTGAGATATATCAGCACAGACACACAATGGTAAAAATAGGTACGATCTAGAAAGAAGGTTCAAAAAAGAGAAGCAAAGTGGGATCGAGTTCAATTAGAAGTGAGAGTTGAAAAAGATACCCTGACATGCGCAAATAGGATAAAAACCAAAACGATGAGGATAAAAGCGAGCAAGCTTTACCAGTAGAGGAGGGGATGATACGATCGGTGGCCTGTTGTGGGGAAGCAGCAGCCATATGATTGATATCTGGATGTGGAGAATCTGAACGTCGTTCCCGGAGATCCGAACGACCGACCTATCGATTGACGGAATGAACTAGTCTAGTGTTACGCCAGATTTCCTTCTGAGACTGTTATGGATATAGGGAGAGAAGGTAATCAAAATTTAGGTTGTAACAAATTTAGCTCCTAATCCGATAGTGGAGTGAGTATTACGTAAAATTTATTCCATCATTTTTGGTTTTCTATTTTGCCAATCTTGTCGAGTTTATAAAAAAAAAAAAAAAAAAAGTTGAGACTGCAACCCCGGCAGTCCCCCACCGACCCTGCCCTGGGCCAACGTGGAGGAGGTAAATCGCAGGATGTGC
>JAOTQG010126323.1:0-12401 GCA_025631175.1 Iris virginica
TAAAAGTCAAAGGGCAAAATTGTAAACTCCTACAAAACCAAAACAAACACAAAACAAACACAAAATACAAACAAAAATAAAACATATCAAAAATATAATTTTATACTTTTGTTCGTGTTTCTTAGGATAAAGTAATGGCCAAAATAGCATATACATACATATTTTTCAAAAATAATATTTTTTTGGAAATTTTAATAATTTCGCTATTATTATCAACTTATAATTATTATCTTATGGAAGGATTAACATTTATTTATATATCAGAAAATTTTGTATTATTTAAATAGTGAAATATCGTATAAGATAAAAAGATATTAAAAAAATATTATTTAACTCAATAAATGAAATAAATAAATAAATATAATGTTATCTATTAATCATAAAATTTAATTTATAAATCAATGTAGTCCGTAAATTAAAGTGTAATTGTACCAACGGATGGAATGTATGTTACCTTTAATTGGGGTTGGGGGAACCAAGGGGTGGCTCAGTGGTAAAGCCGAGCTTTATAGTATATAAGGTCTCAGGTTCGATCCCTTCCCATGCCCCATTAGGACAAAAATATATATATATATATATATTGCCTTTAATTAATATGATTGAAGTATGACAATTTTTTCACTAATCTTTGTTACATTAGGCACTATATCCTACTCAACAGAATATCGAGGTACTTCTTTATTTTCCAATCGCCTGGAACTAATCTAATGTAAGAACCCATTAAACATATAAACAAAAATCATGTATTAATCAACACATTAAGAACATCCCCAATTCATTTTACAGTTTACTCTAGCTAGCCCTTACACTATCTTCAGTAGGGAGGAGTGGCAATAATAGACCCGACCCAATTAATCTAAGTCAAAATAAATTAAAATTAATTCAACAAATTAATGTAATAAGACCCAATAGGTTACTGAGTTTAATTGAATAAACCCAATAAGACCTAATACTAGTCCATGAATATGTCCTCATCTTGATAGCGCATCCATCTTCTTAATTTATAAGCATCGTCTTGACGCATTTCACACCATAATCGCACCTATGAGTGGCAAAAATAAACCCAACCAAAAATAAAATTAAAATTGACCCAATGGATAAACCTAATAAAATTCAATTGAATTTATCCAATTAAACCCAATATCTTAGGTCTTATTGAATTTGTACTCAACCCAACCCATAGACCCAAATTGTCACCCTAATCTCCAGCACTAATTCTTTTCCACTCAAGAGAGAGAGAGAGACCACACACAAGGCACAGGAACTTCATAAAAAATTAAAATAAAATAAAAAATTGCACATACAAAATTTTGTCACAGTCACTGCAAACACGATTAGCAATCGGGCAAGGGTTAGCAGCCTACGGAGGAAGATGCTTTATGTTGTCATATACCTAGCTGAAAATCCCCTAATGAGGGAAATAGAAACTAGCAGCCACACGAAAATTGACTATTGAGGTGTTTGTCCATGAGGTGGGGGTCCTGGAGGCAACGGCGGAGCCATACCAAAGTTGGATGGCATTGTTCCCATACCAGTAGCACTCGGATTTCCAGACTGCATCACCAAAAAAAAGCAGCTTCCTATTAGTAATTAAAAACTGATATAATATGAATAAAAATTCTAAAATTCGCACATCAGCTTGAAGGAGGAACAGTGATACCAGCAAGCAATTTTAATCAATTTGGCCAATCTGAGTTCCTAGGAACAAGAAAAACTATTTTAACTGCAAGGAAACTGCCCTAGATTGAGCAATGCAATATGTTCTCCGTTAGCTTCCTTTATATATTTTTTCCTGAAACTAGTAGATCTCTCCCTTTTTACTCAATTCCCCCAAAAATGTAGTCCCCCTTTCCTTCTCTGTTTCTCCAAAGAAAATAGTACACTTCTAAGAAAGAACATCAGGAATAAATGAATGACCCACAAGAAAGACTGTCACAATAATACACTTCTCTGTTTCCTTTATATTTTTTTTTCTTCTATTTGTGTACACAGAACAGTTGTTTGTCAAAATTATCTCCCCTCTTGTATTCAAATTTATCTCACTTTCCTCTTTCACGCCGTCGAAATCTTGCTGTCTTTCCAAATTCCACGCTCAATCTTTTCAGTTTAAATTAAAATCAATCTTTGAGTTATAAATTTCTCTTTTTCTCTTAGCCGTTAGATTTAGATGATCTTTAGCAAATTATATAAATGTTGTAATCTTGTTCGATGTTTACTAAGCTGTTAATATTATTAGATAATTATAATGTATTTTTGTAGCTTGTATTTAATTATATATATTTTTCTACATTATTGCATATGTTATAGTTTCAAACGATTGGATAGCGAACGATTGTTGTTTATTCTTAGCTATTCCTTTTTTTACATGTAATGTATTAGAGTACTTTTATTCCTTCTTGTCAGATTTTTTTATCAAGTGATTTTTCTATAAAATTAATTTAACGAGATGCAATATATATATATATATATATATTATAAATCATTTAAGTTATAAAAAATTGAAAAATTAATATTTTTTTACGTTTATAGTATAACTTAAAATATGAGGGCATAAATTTAATTCTTGCCCTAGGACTCAAAAATTTTTAGAACGGCCCTGATTATAGCCGCCGATAAGACCAACTCAACTAAAAATACTGCGCTTCAATATCACATGCAGACACAAAGAAGTTGGCAATATGCAGTATGTATTACTTCTCACCTGGTAGGGATTTAGCCCTGGCATTGGGGGCATCTGCCCTGCCTGTGGCCGGTTGAATGCACCTCCTGAAGGATACATTGGTGTCCCGCTCGCATTTGAAGGGCCCTGCATATTCTGTAACCCATTCGGAATGCCCCCTGGTGCTGCTCCAACAGGTGTTAGTGATCCCGAGTGCATAGGATTCATGCCCATGAAATGTCCCTGTGGCATAGGAGGACCCATCTGATTCATTGTACCTTGCATTCCCTGAATGTAAAAAAGCATGTCAGTGCTTTTGCTGTAAACATCAAATTGGATAATATGAGGACATTCCAAAGCAGAGAGCTGGCCTATCACTTAGGAAGAGCATAAAAGATTTTGATTAAACAGGAAATGCATCATGCACGCACCATTGGACCATGCATGGGCATTGATGGGATGGACAATGATCCCGGCATTGAAGATGATGGCATATTATGTGGCGGTAATTGGGGCGGGCGAGGTAAATGAGGATGCGGTAGCAGCGGCATATGAGAGGGATGTTGAAGCTGTGGCATATTTGGAGGTGGCAGGGGCAAAGAGTTCATCTGTGGTGGGTGCCCTTGGTGCTGGTGTTGGACTTGCTGAGCATTTTGTTGATATGTTTGTTGCTGATTCACTGCAAAAAGAGATGGATGTGGACCAGGCGGCAAAGGAGGATGGCCTAACCCCATTGATGACGATATAGGTTGTTTCTGCTCTCCCTGAGCTGATGTATCAAGAGATAATGGCATTGCAACTCCTATCCCTGGAATAGTACCCTCATTCCGTTGCAACCCAGGCGCAAATGGTCCAGGAGTTGTTGGGGGCTCAGGTCCAGGAAAATTACCGGGATTGCGGCCACCAAGAGATGGGTTTTGCTCACCGTAACCTGTAAAATATAAATAATTTGTGAACCGAAATGAACCAAGAAGTCCAGAAAATTTCCATCAGTTTTAAATTGCATTATTAAAAGTATCAGTATATGCTGTGTTCGAGGAGAAATTATTCCATGCAACGGGATACCAAAAATAAACAAATTCATACCGTATTTGTATCAAATCTTTTCCAATTGGTACTTCCTCCGTCTCATTTATATTGGCCAACTTTCTATTTTTGTTCGTCTGAAAATTTTTGGCCACTTCAATTTTCAATAGACATTTATTGCTTACTTTCTCATCGTACCCCTAACTATGCAATGTATTTACAAAGTAAATCAATTGTAGCTTAAAGTCAAATAAGCATTTAGTAAGGATAAGAGTGAAAAACAGAGAAAATTTGAATACATTAATTGTTTAAAATGTTTACTTTTAGTATCCCGTCGCATAAAACGGTTGCATGAAATAATTTCTCGTGTTCAAGGGGCACAATTTTAGCTGACAAACAAACCAAATATAACCAGTTTATCATAGACAATTCGAGAAACCAGTGATCCGCTCTACCATGGTCCATCATATCCTACTAGCTTATTCGTAGAGAAGTTGAAAGCTGAACAGAAGCCATGAGATTATATAAGAAATGCAAGTGAAACCTTGGTTATGGCCCATGTTAAATTTGTCACGAGCTGGATCCCCAGGCCTATTTCTGCACCAAAACCTTGTTGTATGATCGTTGCTACCGCTGCATCAGACACCATACAAGTTGAGTAACTCGCACTGAATAGAGAAATGACAAGTTATGGAATTGTAAAACATGAAACCTAAGCAATCTGCTTCAAATATCAATATGAATTTACAAGAACACTTCCGTTGAATCTCACTAATTTATTTTATATCTGGTCTCTTAAGCAGGCACAAAAGAACAAACAACTTAACTTCTCTATTCAACATATGGTTACATATGTATCACTGTAAAATCTATACCAAACACAGAATTTTACATATAATGAATCTAAGCAAATTATGGTCAGAATGTTGATAAATTAGCATTATAAAGGGATAAAGAACGAGGT
This sequence comes from Iris virginica, assembly GCA_025631175.1. Taxonomy (NCBI): domain Eukaryota; kingdom Viridiplantae; phylum Streptophyta; class Magnoliopsida; order Asparagales; family Iridaceae; genus Iris; species Iris virginica. The sequence continues at coordinate 4,650 of JAOTQG010126323.1, forward strand.
CACATACAAGAAAATGGCTATCTGAATAGTAAAAATCATATACTACCTCCAACTTAATTAAGTGTCGACTATTCCAATTTGGGATTATCTTTAAAAAAGTGTCGCTTTCCTTTTTAGGAAAATAAAGAAAGGTTTACAACCACAAGCTTCTTGTGGCTCCCACATACAATTAATTACAACCACTAGTTTATTTGTTTAATGATCTTGTAGCATCAAACTTTGAGCAAAGTCAAAGGGACACTTACCTAAGATCAAACTAAGATCAAAGGGAGTAACTAGCTCCGAAAGATGTCTTTTTTGAAATGGTAAGATTCTTAGAATTATAGCATTAATGACGTATATGCACTTGCTGACATACCTGCAAAGAATATATCCACTTGGATGCCATGCAAGGTCCCAGATACCGTTATCATGTGCATTTGCAATTTCCATTTGAGGAGTTTCATCCCTGCGCATCACAATGTAGTGGTCATTAAAATTTACAAAGACAGATTCAGACATGCAGCATAAACAATTCCTCTGTTTATTTTTACCTGAAAAAATCCAGTACTACTGAGAGATTATAACAAAAAAAAAGGGCCAACCATGAACCAAAAATAATAGCTAAATACTCCAGAAGTCAGAGACTCAAGAAAAAACAAGACACATAATGAAACAAACACATTTTTTGTAAGAATTCTCTTTCTAATGTAGGCGCAATTTGGAGTGCAAAAGGTAGCATGATCACAAAACTCTTGCACGAACCTTCGTGTGGTTTAGGAAAAAATGAATCCTCCACGACGGGATAAAGACTAGAAAAAAGATTAACTGGAAAAGAAAGTGACAAATGACAATAAGCTAAGAATGTCACATGTGACTGTCAATAATACCGGTCAAGCCCAAATCCTGCTTGTTCAGCCCGCTAAAATTAGGGTCAGACAGAAGGTTTAAATGGTATAGGCCGGTTTGAAAAAAAATTAGGCCCATAAGCTATTTGGGCCTAGCTTTGTTATTATTCAACTAGGCCCGATGTAGGGCGGGCCAAATAAGTGTGTGTATATACACACATATATATATATATATATATATGCACACAACATACATACTCCCTCTGCCCCAAAATATTTAGAATGTTGTACATTTTACGTGTATTAAGAAAATATATTTTCCTTACTAATGAAAACCTTTTAGGGGGGCATACAAATAACAGATTTGAAACTATTCTTTTTCAAAAAAAAAAATGAATTGTGGGAGTATTACCTTTAATTTTAATGTGTCCTTATTATACTATCTTTGAGTTTGTTATATAAATTAACATGTTTCTTTTGCTCTGTAGTCATCTAATACTCCGGATACTTTGATACATCATCCTTTTCATATTTAGTTAATTTTGTGGCACGCGTTATATCGTTTACACTTGAAATTTGAAGTTGTACTATTTTTTTGACATTAACGGGCTAGTATTAATTACATTATTATTGTCGTAGATTAGTAATATCATATATAGTAAAATTGGTCTCCTTCTATAGACGGTTTAAGACCTCCAATTTTATTTCCCAAAACTCAATTTAAATTACGGGCCGAGTTTGGGCAAGAAATGCTCAAATTAATTAGGTCGGATTCAGGCTTGGACATACATACCATACAAATATTATTATAGGCTGGGCCCAAACAGAGCTAGGTCCAGCTCTTTAAGCTCGATCGACAGTAAATAGCCCACTCACTTGTCAAAACTACTGATTTGACTAGCACATACTTTTAGTAATTCCCTCTGTTCCAAAGTAAGAGTCTCATTTGACTAGCACATACTTTTAGGAAAATGTTTTACTTCATTAGTGTGAGGATACGAAATGTTTATGTGAGGATCCAAAAAGGATTTACAATTCAACCTTGGGCATCCAAAAGAGAAAAGATTGGAAAGAGGACACCTATTTTGGGACATCCCGAAAAGAAGAAGATACTTATTTTGGGACAAAGGGAGTAAAAGCCTAAAATAGATCGAAGTGAAAATCAGAGATTAGTGAACAATGGGAATCGCTGATTAGGTCAAAGTAATACGTTTTAAAATGCCTAGAAGAAGGAGATATAGTGCATGAAATAGCAGAGACCTAGCTTCTAATTGAGGTATTGCCATTAGAGACCAATGCACAGTGACCACACATATGAACATGAATGTAACTTGTTAAAGAATGCTATGAGAATGGACTTACCCAACTAGCCAATGGAAAATTGATCCATCAAAACTTCCACTAACAAAATATTCTTCATGAAATGGATGCCAAGCCAGTGCTAGCACACAGAAAACAAACGTGACATGAGTATCTCAAATAATACACTCCCTCCACTCCCTTTTAAGTGTCATTTTTCATGAAAAAGCACTCACAACTTTTCATGAAACAAGACCCATAAAATGGAACAAAGGGAGTAATGCTTTAAAAAGTGAAACAGCAAAAAGATATGGTCACTGGTCAGCGCTGTTTCATTTTGCACACAAATACAGCAGCAGAAACATATAGAGTTACAGAAGGGGGAATAAAGCATCTTGTCCAACAAATATTTCAAAAGTCACAAGTGTAAAATTATGTACAAGTAGACCCTACCCGCATACCACAACAGCAGGATCCTACTGCACTAGACCACCTTTTTCTTTTTCACCATTCTCATGCCAAGATTAGAAAGAAGTGTTCTACTTTTATTAATTTCCAAAACACATTTGCTACAACATTTTTTCCCTCCATAAGTGCACTGACTGATTACTTTTGAGATTGGACTTGAGAATTTCATTAGGAATATTGTCTCTCAAGAAACTTTCTTGTATATGTTCTGTCTGATAACAACTAAGTCATCGTCTCAATTACTTGGGGTTGACTACATGAATTCTTTCCTGCCATTCCATGCTATCAGATGCCAGATAGAACATAGTCTTTCTTATCTTTCGGTTCTGTCGACGTCCATGTTAACTTTGACCTACCCCTACCCCTAGCTTGATTAAGACTAATATCATCCATTCCAAACTGAAGCACTAAGGGACCTACGTTGTACATGTCCAAACGATCTTAGGCAATTATCTCGCATTTTCCCTTAACAGGTGCTACTTTTACCGTCTCTCATATTTGTTTATAACAAATCTTACCTAATCTAGTTTTACCACGCATTCATCTAGACATTTGCATTTTAGCTCCACCCATCTTGTTAGCATGTTCCTTCTTAGTAGCGGAACACTAGGCCTACCAACTGTCCTATAAAATTTTCCCTTTAACGTTACATGTCAATCACATAACACTCCAAATGCACACTTCCATTTCGTCCAACCCGATTTGATTTTATGATTAATGTCTTCTCCAACCTCTCCTTCTTGATTAATGATAGATTCTAGGTACCGAAATAATTGCTTTGTTGTACTTCTTCTCCGTCAAACCTAACTTTCTCTACGTTAATACTCCTCTTACCACTAAAGTTGCAAGTCATACACTCTGTTTTGCTCCTATTTAATTTAAATCCTTTGACTTCTAAAGCTTCTATCCATTTTTCTAACTTATCATCAACCTCATTCTTCGTTTCATCGATAACATCGACAAATAGCATGCACCAAGGCATATTATCTTGTAGAGTTAGGATAGTCCATCCATTACCAAGGCGAAAAGGTATGGGCTTAAGGCCAATCCTTAGTGGTGATATAAAACCCATATGTCTCTCGTGTCGTAGTTCTAACTAACATCGATGCCCTGTCATACATATCTTTAATACCTTCAATTTATCTCGCTTTAACTCATTTCTCTTCTAGGACCGACCAAATTAAATCTGTAGGGACTACTATATGCCTTCTCAAAGCCAACATCCAATTTTTCAAACAAATATAGATTTGAAGATTAGAGAACAGTTGAACGGCTACACAATTAAATGAATGTTATGTTAAATTAACTGAAATAAAGCAGATCTACACTTATATTGCATTTAATTCTAATCCATTTGATCCCTAAACCCCAAACCAATGATTGATGATTCCACATATAATGTGCACCACTACACAGTCTACACTGGATGATAAGTTAGCAAAAGACTCTGCTGCAGCCTTAAATATCACACACCAATACAGTGAAATTTCCTTGTGAGGCCTCAATTTTTTGCATCATGTCATTATTGTTCATCTATAGCCAATTTGAACCCATCTAGACTTAACTTTATGATTTTAATTCTTTATTGCCGAAGGGTCGGAGACAAAACATATTGACAAAAAAAAAAGTTCTATATCTCCTTTTGAGGAACCAAAAATCAGTTATTCGTCACATCAATGTTCATATACTCATCGTGTACAGTAAATCAGTAATAAAAAAAAATCCCTAACTATCAACCAAGATTAAGATGGCAACACATTATGCATTGTGATAAATAGACCAAAAGCCAATTGACATATGGAACGAGAAATATACTCGGATATGTAACGTACTAATCATATTTCTACAATTCATAAAACATACTTTCAGCTATAAACACTTAGTGGAACATACAATTGAATAACCTACCAAATGATGCAACATAGTAGTTCATCCGTGGATGGACTTAACGGATAATCTGACATGGACTCCATATATCATCTCGTGGTATACATGTCATCATCTAAGCATACCTTAGTGCTATGTGCAAGGCACGTGTGTGGTTATTAAATCAAATTGAATGAGAATTCAATTTTTCAGGGAGAAATTAATTGGGAATTCAGGGTTCTTGACGGAGAGCTTTCATCAACAGTATGATGCACTATTTCCGTTTAACTGCTCACATGAGACACACGCGTCAACTTATTGCCACACATCATTTCTATGTTAAGTCGGACCAGCGAAACGGGTAGGAATTTAAGTATATGCATTATATATTATATGAACTGAAAGTACATTTCATATTTAGCATTGTTTTATTGATTGTAAAATCTGGTAAAATGGGTTGCATACGTTGGTCATTCAATGGAACGCGTCAATCAATTTTCTTAAAATTAAGTTCTATACTTGAATATACATCAGGGTAAGCCCCAACCAGAATCATAACAATTTACCATGCTCTGTATCCCATTGTTTCGACACTCACATTATAGGGGTAGCTCTTTTCCTTTGGGTGGCTCACCCTGCTCCAAATAGCCGTTTTCGCGAGTGGAACCCAAGACGTGGCATTTGCTCTGATGCCAAATGTATGATTTTTGACCAATATGTCAAAAGCTATGTGGCAGATGGAACACCTCAAATACATTCATTTGAGTTCATTCCCTAAGTGGGCCACAAATAATCCCATACATAGGGCAGGGCCGGCCAAAATATAACACAACAAGGATGAGAATTGAGAACAGAACATATAACTGGGGGGAAAACTTGAAGTATAAACAAGCATACAAGTAGCGTAGGTGGGAATTTCACTAACCTGTGACATCCTTCCGATGACCACGAAATGATTCAAGTTCCTTCATTGTCCTAATGTCATAAAGCTGAAAAAGAAGCAGGCATTACTAACAAAATCAAGACAAGGAGGAGTCCAAACATCAGTTCCTTCAAAACAATGCGCTCATGTAAGACAGGAGATTGCACCTTTATAATTTGGTCCTTCGAAGCAGTTATTACCCAGTTACCATTTTGATTCCATTTAACACAAAGAACAGTGTTCTTGTGACCATGGCTGCAAAAAACAGTTTAAATACTGAAATGATTTCTAAAAAGGGTGTATGAACTGCAAACTTTGCAAGAAGGAATTTCAACACTAACAATGAAGATAGTTCTCTGCCTGATTTGGCATCCCAAAGCTTCACAAGGTTGTCTTTTCCACCTGCAGGCATGGCAACAGAACAATCATATGTATTGAACTTAAATGATACTATATATTAGATGAATGAAAAAAAAAAGTAAGAAATTCTTACCAGAGACTAGTAAAGACTTGGTGGGATGCCAGTCAACGCTCTTCACATCCCAACCATGGCCTGACTGAGTTTAAACCACATGTAGAAAGATCTTAGGTTATCTTATGCACTTTGTTTTAATAGAAAAATCAAAGTTTCTTACGTAAATACTCCCTCGGTCTCATTTATATTGGTCAGGGGACAAAAGCTCATGGATTAAGGTTTAGCAATTAATGCATTCAATTTTTCTCTTTTTTCCACTTTTACCCTTATTTATGATTCATTTTCTTGTAATTGATTGGCCTTGTAAATACATTGTATAGTTAGGGGTATAATGAGAAAGTAAGTAATAAAAGGTATTGAAAATTGAAGTGGCCAAAAACTTTTTGAGACAGGCAAAAATACAAAGTTGGCCTATATAAATGAGACGGGAGTAAGAAGATACAAAAGATAATACAAACAAAGAACAACATTTTCAGTGTCACAAAAAATAATAAATCAAATTAAGCCCGTTTCATATATATCAACAGTCAAGTTGCTTTCACAAACCATTGTGATTAAAATTCTAGCATGCCTTGTGAATATAGACGGACATAGAGCTTCAAAATACACCAAACCAGTGGAAGCTCAGATCCTGAGAGTCATCGGTGCAATCCTACTAACTCACTAAGCACATGGGTCAACTCGGTCCACTAAAGAGTTCATGGATGTTATCGGTGCTAACTGCTAAGTCGTAGTAGGTGATGATTTTGTAAAGCCCCACAAGTTTCCAAGTCTATCAGAAGTGAGATTGAGGTCTCACAATCACCGCCAATTGCATTCGCTGCGTCCTCGTCAAGGCCGAGATTGTAGCACCAGATGATATGGGACTCGAGAGTCGGCTCATAAGTGCTCAGAGATGACTCTGACTCCCAATGCATCTCTCACCGCATTAGGACTCAAGAGTTGAGCTCCACCCTTATGCCCGTCTAATTTTCGCCCGTTGAGTCGAGCTTCGGCTGTGTCTGGCTCGAGGACCTCATGCGTAGCTGAAGACAGGCTCTTCTTCAGTCTACTCACCTGAATCAGTATATTATGCTAAAACAATTATTATTTTCTCTAAAATCATATAAGATCTGTAACACCAAAATCAGTTTGATTCCTCAACTGTCAAGACTCAAGCCCGATCTCCATTCAGCAAGGAAATCTCTTCTCTCTTGCTGCAGGCATGTATCATCTTAGAATGCAACAACTGAGTTTCATGGTTTGTCTTCTCGATAAAAAGTTTTAACTCTGTGTCTCTCTCCCTCTTTTTGCTAGGCAGCCACAACCCATAAACATGGGGAAATGTGGCAATCGCTGTAGCTGCAATGCTGGCGCGGTTGATGAAGGTTGGTAGCGGCAATGCCACATGAACTGTGTCTGAGAGGCAGTGTGCGTGACTTACCGTGAGAGACTGACGGAGCTAGGGTATCAATTCAAATGATGCTTTAAGTTTGTTCTTGCCTCAATAGGCATTGTTTTGCATCCGTCATGTTGCTTGGCTCAGGCTTGTGAGAAGCTCACAAATGCATGTCCAGGCAAGTATTTGTGCACCCCCAAAAGCGTGGCTCAAGCTCGATAAGGCACGATCAAAAATGATTTTGACGAGATAGGATAGAGCTCGAGAAAAACCAGGCTCGCCTCATCGACTGGTCTAAAATTCCACCCCATCCACAGGAGCCTATGAGGCTTACGCGATTGCAACCCAAAACTCTGCATTCGGTTCACTTACTTGTTACTAATAGAACTGCCCCAAAAGTTCTGGCGCTGGACTTTAACATCCCATTATTATCAATGTAAGTCTTGTCTGTATTTAAGTAATACAACAAGGGAGAACTTGGAAAATGTGACATCTCTCATTTCCCTTGCAACTCATC
>JAOTQG010126324.1:0-10215 GCA_025631175.1 Iris virginica
ATCAGACTTGTTGCCAGCCCAATCCGCATCAGAGAAGGCATACAAGGATAAAGATGTCTGTCGCCGAAGAAGGATGCCGAGATCCATTATTCCACGCAAATACCGAAGCAGGCGCTTGGTAGCAGCCCAATGTACAGTTGTCGGAGAATGCATAAACTGTGAAAGTTTGTTCAAAGCAAAGGCAATATCAGGGCGTGTGAGTAAGAGGTACTAAAGACTCCCAATAACTATCCTGTACTGAGAAGCATCAGGAAGAGTAGATCCTTGATGAAGTGTAAGGGATATTCCCGAATCAAGAGGAGTCAACACTGGACGAGAGTCAAGCATATTAGTCTTTTGAAGCAAGTCACGAATATAACCATGCTGAGAAAGAAGGACACCGTCCGTATGAGGAAGGACCTTTACACCAAGAAAATATGATAAAGAGCCCAGATCCTTGAGAGAGAATCGAGAAGATAGTAACTCAAGGAATTGAGCTAAAGTCGAATCATCACTGCCAGTAATAATGATATCATCAACATACACTAAGACATAGATAGTAACCCCGTGTAACTGATAGATAAAGAGAGAGGCATCTGCAAGAGAATTATGGAAGCCCTGAAGTAATAAAAAGGATCTCAACTCCGAGTACATACTAGGCACGAGGAGCTTGTTTGAGACCATATATAGTTTTAGTTAGATGACATACATAGTCAGGATGGTCTTGATCAACAAAACCCTGAGGCTGTGACATATAGACATCTTCATGAAGAGTGCCCTGAAGAAAAGCATTATTAACATCAAGTTGGCGAAGAGACCAACCACGACTAATTGCAAGTGAAAGAACCAATCTAACAGTAGTAGGTTTCACAACTGGACTGAAGGTATCATGATAGTCCACTCCCGGTCGTTGATGAAATCCTTTCGCAACCAAACAAGCTTTGTACCGATCAACAGAACCATCAGACAAGCGCTTGGTGCGAAAGACCCATTTACAACCCACAATATTCTAAGACGGTTCAGGAGGAACCAGAACCCAAGTACCATTGTTAACTAAAGCATCAAATTCCTCAGACATGGCTTTACGCCATCTTGGTTCTTTTAATGCTTGAACCACAGTGGAAGGTTCATCATTAGAAGAGGCAATCTGCGCACTGTAAGCAAATTTAGGGTTAGGTTTAACAATATTGTTTTGGCTCCTAGTGGTCATGGGGTGTTTTGGCCACGGAGGTGATGAAGTAGGGGAAGAGTCCGAGGAGGACTCAGAAGAGGAAGGAGGGTCGAAAACAAAGACCACAGGGATGTTCGAGGAAGACGACGGAGCCGAAGAGAGAGATGTAGCGGGAGCCGAAGAAGGGACTAGTGTTGGAACTAAAAGAGAGGGAGAAGAATGAACCTCCGTAGGCAACAAAGGCTCGGAACTAGATTGCGAGGAGGAGAGTGACATATATGGAAATTATGATTCCACAAAGTCAACATGACGAGAAACATATATACGACCAGACTTGGGTTGAAGACAGAGATAAGCACTATGGGTAGAGGAGTATCCGAGAAAGATACAAGGAAGAGAGTGACAATCTAACTTATGGGCAGTGTAAGGTCGCAACCAGGGATAACATAAACAGCCAAAGACTAGAAGTTTAGAATAATTCGATGGAGTTCCAAATAGTCTAAGGTACGGAGAGTCCATATGAAGTGTGGACGTAGGAAGCCAATTAATGAGATAAACGGCAGTGGAAAAGGTAGAAGACCAGTATTTAAGTGGAAGAGAGGCATGACGTAGGAGGGCAAGACCAGTATCAGCAATATGACGATGACGACGCTCAGAGAACCCATTGTGTTGCGGAGTATGAGGCGGAGTAGTAAGGTGTGAGATACCATGCTGAGCTAAGTATGAGGCTAAACCATTGTATTCTCCCCCATTGTCAGGTGTTTTGAGAGAGAGACCAAAAAAAATTTCCACAAGAGATTTAAAGCGAGGAAAAATAAGAGCTACATCAGATTTACGAGAGAGAGGATAAAACCATACATATCGAGTAAAGTGATCAACAAAAATAACATAATATTTGTAGCTGTCAAAGGACATTATAGGTGATGTCCATACATCAGAATAAATGAGCTCAAGAGGGTGACTAGATCACAAACTAGACTCTAAAAAAGGTAATCTATGACTCTTAGAACATGAACATGCATCACAATGTGAGTGTCCTTTATTTGTAGAAATTGGAAGCTGAAAATGACTAGTAAGATGACTTAAAACTGGATGACCAAGGCGTGAATGCCATTCTGGTAAAGAAGCACGAACAGCAGAGAAGGCAACTGGACGCAGAAGAGTGGAGGGCCATTCATAGACTCCATCTTTAACCGGACCTGAAAGAAGAAGAGCTCCCACTGGTAAATCTTTTACAAGAAAATCAGAGGGTGAGAACTCAATAGAAACATCATTAGAGGAACACAACTGAGAGACATATAATAAATTATGATGCATGGAAGGAACACAAAGTACATTATGAAGTAAAAAATTGCAATTAGAGGAAGGTAAATGAGAGGATCCAGAGTGAGTAATTGTCAAACCAGAACCATCAGGTAGCAAAACATCCTCCGTGCTTGAATAGGGACCATGCAGGGATAAGTTCTCAATGTCGGAAGTAATATGACGAGATGCCCTTGTATCAAGAAGCCAAAGCGCATTACCAGGAGAACTCGAGGTGGTTGCATTAGCTCGTGGTTGCCACGGACGGACACCATAGGTGCCGAACTGAACAGGAGCAGCTGGGGTAGGAGATCGGGAGGTCGGCGGCGGGCCACTGGGCGGTAAAATAGACTACATAATCTGACCAAACTGGGGACAATATCTGATGGTATGCTCCTGCTGCCGACAGCCCTGACAGTACCCTAAAAAGGGCTTGGATGGCAGCTGAGTGAAGCCACGGCCGGGAGCAGCGTTCCAGTGTTACGTCTGAACAGCGAGCGAAGACAGCTGCGCAGACCATTGGGAGGCTGAATAAGCAGGCGTACTGCTGCGTGGGGAGAATTGGTTGCTGGACACAGCGTTAGACTTGGAAAATTTCTTTCCGGAGCTAACTGCGTTGGTGGTTGCTGATAAGGAGGCCAATGTAGTACCAGCCGCCGTTTTAATTTTCATTTCTTTGCGTAGAAGTTTTTCATGTAGCGCTTCAAAGGAAATCTCATCATCCCTACCTTCAACTGCCGAAACAACTGAAGCATGAGCATCATCAAGACCATCCAAAATCTTTTCGATGAGTTTGGCATTAGAAACAGGTGAACCAAGCATGGCCAGTTGATCTGCCTTAGATTTAATTGATAAAAAATATTTAGATATACCCAAAGAACCCTGCACAGGACATTTAATAGCCTCTCTAAGTTGTTTAATATGTGCCCTGGAAGCACTACCATAAGTATTGCATAGAGTTTCCCATATTTCACGTGAGGTTTCAGCAGTTTGGAGAAGAGTAGCAACCTGTGGTGTGACGGTTCCAGCCAAATAAGAAACGATTAATTGATCTTGTCTAGACCAACTTTGAAAAGCCGAATTCGGTGTGGGAACACCATTGGTGATATTGTGCTCGGGTGGTATGGAAACAGATCCATCCACATATCCAAATAATCCGAAGCCAGGAAGAGTGGCTTTAACTTGAATTAAGTTTCCATGTCAAAAAATTAACAGGTGTAAGTTTGATTGTTGCTTGACCCTGCGTGGAAACAACAACAAGGGGGTGAGCCGGGACTACCGGATTCGGGATAGAGAAGGAGGAGTGTGCGGTTGATGAACCTTCGGGGTTCATGGTGACGCTAAAAAAAAAGAGAGAGGGGTAGCAGGTTATAGGACTTGAGCGAGAGAGAAAGAATCGAACTCTGCTCTTGATACCATGATAAACATACAGTTCAATGAATAATTATATTGATATGAAATATGGTATTTATAGGTTACACGAAAAGTCCTAATCCTCCTAGGATTGGGATTCCTTATCATACTAGAATTAGGAATAACACAAGCAAGAATAATAATATAACTATACTTCTATAAATGCTGGGTTTGGGTTGTGGGTGGATAGAGGTGGATTGTGAAGGGGTGGCGTAAGGTGGTGGCGCAAGCGATGGCAGTGGTGGACTGATAGTATGACGATAGTGTTTAATTTTTTATTTAATTTATACTTATTGTAAGTTTTTTTAAAAATTTGTTTAATTTTATAATTTAATATAGTAATTTATTAATTTATTTTTATGAGCAGAAGGGTAAAAATATCTTTTAGATAATTTTTTTTTATCAATTTGTATGTAACATCAGCGCCAAATAAGCATCACATAGGATTAATGTTGCCAAATAAGAGCATCACATAGGATTAATGTTGCCAAATAAGTTGGTCAACTCTTTCAATTTGAATTCAGAAACTAAATTAAGTTACAATCGATAGATTGTGTATAAGATTAACAAAAAATAAAGATTAAAAATTACTTATACAATTGAGAGTTAGGTCATGGACTAAAGTGAACCTTTTATCGGACCTCATTTTTCTATTGCCACCATTGATTTTTCTATTGCCTGGCAATTTTCAAGAAGGACAAATGAACCTCTCTCTCTCTCTCTCTCTCTCTCTCTCTCTCTCTCTCTCTCTCTCTCTCTCTCATTATCGGATCACGAATCCAATATCACTCAACTTGAATACATGGTTAATATGGTAAAACTTGATCAATAACTTCTCACTTCATTACATATCATTCAATATCACATTCTTACATTACACACCTTTCATCTATTACCTTTATACCTATACACTCACATAAATTAATTCGAACATTTCACATCATATTCTCTTTCCTCTTTTATTAATTCTCTCTTCACATTCAAATATTTCAAATTACATTTAAATATTATAAATTACATTCAACCTTTTACATCCAATGGTAAAATAGACATTTTCATTTAAATCTCATATTTACTCATCTCATTTCATCTCATATAGTAAACAGTACCATATTACACCATATCACATCATATCGCACTTCTGATTCGATCATAACCTTTTTTGTCTTCTCCGCTTGTCAGTAGTCATTTAAAGAGTTGCAGTGTGGGCAAAGTGGTAATTTGAGCTGTTACCAACATTTCCATCTTTAGCTTGGAGAGGAAGTAGTTGTGGACCCGGGCCCCACAAAATTTACCCAATTATCTGGCCCCAAGTTTGATAAAGCTTCGGTGTGTGTCCCAAGCCCAAGCCGAGTCGAGGACCTAGGTTTGGTCAACGGTGGGTCAGACCCGAAGCTGGATAAAGCACATTATCCTCCCCTCCCTTAAAAATTCATTTAATTTTCATCCCTTCAGTCTTATCAGATTCATGTTCTCCCCCTCTGCTAAATGTTCATCATGTTTTCATCAATTGACTCAAGTAAATGACCAATTTATCTTTGTTCACCAATAAAATTATGCTGCGAGTTTTGACAAGAATTAGTTTTAGAGTATTTTGTTTTATCATAGTCAACTCTTTATCTCATTCTTTTTAAATCTTTTGTATTTCTCTTTTTATTATTGTACAAGAAAATGACTCCGCCCAAATTCATTAATTTTATACCCTCTCTTATTTATAAATTGTAAAAAATTTGTCCAGCTAAATAATTAATGTTAAATAATTAAGCTAAAAAATAGTATGAAATTTGTTCTAAATGTAACAATTATGCTTAAAATTTAGTGAAAATTTCATAGATAAAAGTTTTTTGGCATTATTTTGATTCAAAGTTTTTGCAAATTACGATAATCTTGCATGTGTTTCAAAAAGATAATTTCATTCTTTTAAAATCATAACAACTTATGTTCTAAATTACAACTTAGTTTGTCTCTTACTCATCAGAAATGTCAAATCGTATTTACATACGAAAATACGTGAGTGCAAAAGTAGTATATAGACTATAGAATAACAAATTGTATTCTAAACTATGTGTAGAACAAAATCAAATATTCCCAAGCTTAAATACTCATTAGGAATTTAGTTGAACTCAATAAGGGACTCTATATGAATAATTATTTTTTGACTTGATTCATATAATTTTTCATTTCTTCCCATGACATTATAGAAAAATAAAACAGAAACATAGAGAATTTGAAAAAATTGAAATAAAAATCAAAAATGTAAAAGATCTAAGATATTTTGAGCAACCCCTGGTTTGGGTAGCCATCTATTATATATTGTATAGTGACCATGGTTTTAGCCAACAAAGGTGAATAAGGTTACTCCGGGTTTTTCCTTAAATACGAATGAACCTTTCGTATGAGCTTTCTTGAAATGTCTCATGACCTGTCACTTAGTATTTCTAGAATTTGCCTCGCCTTCTAGTGCTTTTCTTGATGTGTTGGTTCAAAATTCAGATAGGTTCATTTCGGGCATCATGTTCAGCTGCATATATAGCCATTGCTCTGTCAACATATCTAGTTTCATTCATCCTCATTTTGGGGTGTTATGAAGGTCTCCGAATCTTCATTTACACGATGTTGGCCGGATAACTGATACGATTACCAGTTCAACTTAGTTGTGTCTCTCGTAACATATATGGATGTGTTGTACTAAGCATTTACAAATAAAGGATTATACGACAAAATGTAATACAGAAAATAGTAATGCGGAACACAAAGATTTATATGGTTCAGCAGAAGGCCGGGCGGAGACGGCGAAAGATTTCACTATAACAAAAGGAGATTACAAAAGGCTCAAAGTGTATGGCTCAACCCAAATCCCAATTACACCCACAACTCACAACACTCAATATCAATCGAGAAGAGTGGAAGGATCGAAAGTGCTCTAACCTGTAATAGAGAATGAGTATCTAAAACAAGTGAGAAACTTTTGTGTATTTTCCAGATGATCAAAAGATCTACCAAGGAACACCTATTTATATTTTATAGTACTTTCTGATCCATTTATCTGTGAGTTTTTCAAGGATGTGCAGGAGAAAGCTCTCCCCTTCGTTCAATGTCTGTTTCCTTTTGATGTCTTGCCTTTTCCATGCTATTTGTTACAACTGCCGTTCTGCTGTGGATACAGGTATATGGATTATGTTTTTTGGAAATGAAACAGGAGCAAGAGCATTCTCAAAAGTTCATGGTTGGGAGGTAATAGTCACTTGGTATTTTAATTCAACAATTACAATCATTTCACATCTCCACCATTTGTATAAAAACTTTTAACCTGCAAAAGTAATAATGAAGAGCTTACCTGTTTAGGGTCTTTCTTTGTGATTAGACAGACAAAGTTGAGGAGATTGCTTTAAAGATTTCACAATATCCTAAAGCATCAGGATCACATAAAAGAATTACTGTGATTCTCAAGGTGCAGATTCTGTTGTGGTTGCTGAGGATGGGAAAGTGAAATTATTCCCCATTGTCTTGTTACCTAAGGAGAAGCTTGTTGATACCAATGGAGCAGATATATACTTGCTTTTCTTACTCTATCTGATCTTTGGTATTGTAGATGAATTTTGTGCCTAGACATTGACTTAGTAATTCCAGTTTTTGCTACATATGCTGCATTTTGAGTCATGCTGGTGTGTGGAAAACATTTCAATCATATGCTAATATTGGTACAAACATGCCTGATAGTCGGTCTAAAGATTTCCTGTCAAGGAAATTATATATGTTGACAGAGGATTGAATTTGTTGCCAATTTGTGTCTCTGAATTATTGGTTATATATACTTATTCTGTAGCGGGTTGGAAAACCAGTTAACCTTATCAAAGCTTTCTTTATCAAACTCTGCCTCCATTGTTCCTCTATGCTCTTCTACCCAAAATGAAAGGAGGTCACCCCCTTTTATAGAGTCTGCCTGCCCATGCTAATAATTGTAGCTTGCCGGTTTCCAAATTAAAATACTTAATAAGGTCACACTGAAGTGATGTTAAGTAAAATAGTCCAGTGTTAAATTACATGGGAGTAGTAAATTGTGATTTGTGTACTGTATCAGCTAGCTTGTTACGATTATCAGCGAAAATGTTTGTAAACTTCCTAAATGATCAGTTTATTGGATTCTTTATGTTTCGTATACGGGACTTAATTTGTGATTTTTACAAATTGGGCAATCTTTCCGGCTCCATGGCGGTTCAGCTTTCATCTTGATGGTCAGTTGTAAAGCTGCCGAGTGTTTTCATTTCACAGCAATGATGTTAATACATTATCGCACATCTTTTCTTCTTGCTACTGTAAGGTTGGTCCAGAATAGGCCCAGCTTGGCTGACCAATGTCTTACTGTAGTTATGCATTTACTTGCTAGCGCGCTAAAACCACCAATGCTTATATATGCCGACTTCAAATTGCATGCAGGCAGGAGATGCATTTGGTGGGGGATTTTTGTCTCAATTGGTACTAGAGAAGCCAGCCTATATATAGAAGAGTACTGCCTTAGAGGAGCTGCTTGCTACGCAGCCAATGTAATAATCCAAAGGTCCGGCTGCACATTACCCAGAGAGGCCTCATCGATCATTTTAGTTAGGGTTTATTTATGTTCACTGCTCTCCGACTTTCATTTTTTTTCCCTTTTCACTTTGGTTATCAGTCGAACTGATAAAATGCTATACATTTATTCACTCTAACTCGTTTTAACCTGTTAAACAGATCAACTCATTTCAACACATTTAATTAAAATTTTGTATATTAAAATGTATAGAAAATATTTTTTATATAAAAAATATTCAGTATATTAATTTAAATTTAACTTTATTTATTACATAATTCAGTTAATTGATTACTTAAATGAATTATAATAAATTTAACATGTTAAAATCGATTATTTATCGTATGGTAACTCAATCTGACTCATTTAACCAAATTGTCAGATGTAGATATCAGTCAACCTAATTTACTGTCTCCATTTTTTTATTAGTGGCTAGAGGTTTCATTATTTATTTATTTATTTTCTTTCGTGAGGAGATGTATTGCTACTGCATGTGCACCACGTATAACTAAGTGACGCGTGCATAGTCGGGAAGTCAAAAAGTTTATTTATTTTTGGCAAAAACCACACACCCCGTTCCGGTGATCACCTCTCTCTCTCTCTCTCTCTCCGTCCATCACCACCGTCCACTACCACCACCACGACAATGTCCATCATGTCCTCCCTATTCCTCCGCCCCTTCTTTCCCGCCAAGCCCACCTCCTGCCACCAGAAAACTACCATTCTACCACCCCAACAATATAATAATTTACACCCATCACCCCTACGCTGCTACAGCCAAAACAAAACCACCACCACCACTAAATCTAATCTCTCCAAGAAAGACTACAAATTATCATGGGAACAAGAGCTGAAGAAAACAGCAATCCCAAGTACTGAAGAATTAG
Source organism: Iris virginica (assembly GCA_025631175.1). Lineage (NCBI taxonomy): Eukaryota > Viridiplantae > Streptophyta > Magnoliopsida > Asparagales > Iridaceae > Iris > Iris virginica. The sequence continues at coordinate 9,320 of JAOTQG010126324.1, forward strand.
ATGATGATGATGATGAGAAATGGCAAGAAGTGATCGATAAGCGGTGCGTGGACAACATGAGGATGCTGATGGTGGACGCGGTGCAGAACTCGAAAGCGGGCCACCCCGGAATGGCACTAGGGATGGCTGAAGTCGGCTACCACTTGTACAGACATGTGATGAGGTACAACCCTAAGAACCCCAACTGGTTCAACAGAGACAGGTTTGTGCTCAGTGCTGGCCATGGCTGTTTGCTTCAGTATGTTCTCCTTCATCTTTCCGGCTATCAGTCCGTTCAGGTAACATATAGCGCCCCCCCCCCCCACCCCCCTAATTCCACTTTCTGGAAAGTCCTATTCCCTGATCATCCATTCCATAACAGAATTTGGCAATTGATGATTATATAGGTGGGAGACCTACAACGCCTGTGCAAGCTTGGGAGTCGGACCCCAGGACATCCCGAGAATATAGTGACGGAAGGCATTGAAGTGACAACTGGTATGGATCGATGTTTTCCTTTTTTTCGTGTCTTATTATCGTGTCCTCTGTTTTCTTACAACATGCATGCCGATGAAACGCTATTAATTACTGACTAGGGTTAAATCATAAGCAACAACATTTGCACAATAACTCGGTACGAACGCGATGAGGGTAAAATCTACGTACTACTGTTCAGTGTAAAGTCGTGATGAACAGTTGGTCAATTTTTTTGCCTGTTATATATGTACACTCGCATGCAGGCCCTCTTGGACAAGGTGTAGCAAATGCAGTTGGTCTTTGAAAGAAATATAGCGTAGGGACTGTCCAGTAGATAAGCCACTTGTGCGTGAATATGCTAGCACAACTGTCTTGACAACTGGTTTAACAAGTCGTTGACAGAGAACCAATAATGCAGCGGAATAAGAACTTGAATTAAC
>JAOTQG010126335.1:0-10215 GCA_025631175.1 Iris virginica
CTATTTGATCCTTGACCTTTAATTCCGTATGCTTTTTAGTCTCTATCCTTCAAACTTAACCCATATAATCCTTGAGTTTTAAAAATTACCTCTTTTGGTCCCTAACCCAATTTTGACCGAATTGACTGACAATTTTAATTAAAACAATGCTGAGTTGGCATTATTTGGAGGGCATAATAATCATATTAACTTATTCTTATTTACCCTAATAAAAAAAAAAACTTCCCCTTCTCATCTTCACTCCCTTCCCCACCCCCACACAACACCACTAATTGCAGCAAAGCCATCTTTGGAGGATTCATCAGTATCGACCAGATCGAAATCGCCAAGATCGAAATGTTGAAGAGGAAGAGGGAGGAAGAGATGGGCAGGGCAGCCGAATTGAAGATCCAAAATCGAAAAATTTGGATCGAGTTTTCAATCCTCTTCAAAATTGACCAGATCGAGAAGAGAGAGAGCGAGAGATCTAAAATTGTTTCTTCTTCCCAAATGCGATCTGGGTTTGCCAAAGGCGATTTGGGTGTCCATGCAAATCGCTGCCACTTCTGTTTCTTCTTCCTAGATCCCTTCGACTTCCTTCGACCGCAGATCTGAAATCAATCGAAGAAGATCTAAATCGACCACAGGAGGTGAGGGATTAGGTAATAGGTGGGGTTAGTTGGTATGAAAGGGGGTCGCCGGCTTTAATGGAGGTTTGGATAGTGGCCACAGAGATTGGAGGGTTGGTGATGGCGATTTTGGGGAGGGAGAGATCGAGAGGAAGGGATCGAAGATGAAGAGACAAAGAGGAAGGGGAAACAGGGAGGGGTAAGGGCAGATTTGTTTGTTTCTTTTAATCTTTTTTGTGGACGGTGAAGATGGGGACGGTGACGAGGGATGGAGATTGAAGATGGTGGTGGTTTGGTGGCACAGTGGTAGTGGTTGTGATGAGGGTTGCTGTTAGGTGTCTCTCTCTCTTTCTCTCTCTCTCTCTCTCTCTCTCTTTCTCTCTCTCTCTCTCTCTCTCTCTCTCTCTCTCTCTCTCTCTCTCTCCCTCTCGTTAGACTCAGGTTGAGGACCGAACCACTCAAGGGATCCTGCTCCAAAGCAGGCCGGGAGAAAATGCGGAGGGATAAGCTGAATGAGAGGTGTGCTATCCTCCTATAACTGCCCTCCTACATGTGCTTTTAGTTTTGATTTTTAGATGAAAGCGTTCCATCATTTCAAGGTTTCTGGAGTTGAGCTCAGTACTTGAGCCTGGAAAACCACCCAAGACGGATAAGACAGCGTTATTGAGTGATGTTGTTCGAATGTTGACTCGGTTACGAAACGAAACCCAGAAACTCAATGAGTCTATCGAGGACTTGCAGGAGAAGATCAAAGAATTAAAGGTGAGGCGGCTACTTAACTTGCCTTTTAGAGCCCACTTCACTTGTGCTTTGAGAATGTATCCAAGAAAGATCTGGGTTCTTCATAAGTCTCTCTCTCTCTCTCTCTCTCTCTGTGTAAATCTTTTTTGATTTTCTGTTCAATCCATCATCCTTGATTTTTTGATTTGAGGGTGTGTGAATGAGATGGGCGTGTGAATCAGATGGGTTTGGCAGATTTTGTTTCCTGGTGGAGGGAGTACTGCTATGATTTATGTGATGGTGGTGGTGAGATGGTGGGGTTGGTAGTAGGGTGGTGGTGCTGATGGTGGCATCTGTGTTTTTCTCTTTGAATCTGGATTTGGTGGTGGTTGTTGTATTGGTGGTTTGGTGGTGGGGTTGGTGTTGGTGGTATTGGTGGGGTTGGTAGTGGTGGGGTTGGTGGTGGTGGTGGTGGTGGTGGTCATATGTATAATAATTTTTTTTTTAGTTTTTATTTTAAAAAAAATTTAAAAAAAGAAAGAATAGAATTTTTTTTAATTTAAAATTATTTTTTTAAATAATAGAGAGTAATAATGTCATTTTTTTTTCTTCCAAATTTATCATCCACCTAAGCTCCACGTCAGCGCCACAACAGAATTTTTTTGCCACATAGACAGTTAACTCGGTCAAAATTGGAGGAGGGATTAAATGGGGTATTTTTTAAAACACTCAAGGATGATATGAGGTAAATTTGAAGGTTAAGGACTAAAAGGCATACTGGGTCAAAGTTCAGGGATCAAATCGAGTATTTTCCCCACCTTTAACTAATCTTCTAGTCCTCCCCACTGCAACTGCAACTGCCAAGCAACAGTTGTTTCCCTGCCTTGGACAAGAAAAAAAAAAAAAAAAAACTGATTACTACATCAACTTTCTACTTACCATAATTTTTTCAATTTCATTACTACATTTTTAGATTATTATTCTTTGTCCAAAACAAAATCCCAATTCCCCAACTCCTTCTTTCTTCCTTTTCTTTCTCCACTTTGCACCAATCCTAAGTTACACACCTGACTTTTCTTTTCTTTTTTCTAAAAAAAAAAGAGGAGAAATCTTCAGCTCTCAATCCCAACAAAAACCCTATTGATTGATTCTAATCGTTTTCTTTTTTCTCTTCTTACATTCATATAACAAATTAATCTCTTCATGTATCAACAACCCTTTTGACCTTTTCTTTTCTGGGTTTCTTTTGTTTGTTTTTCCACAATTTGAACAAATCTTTTTAGGGTTCTTGATTTTGGAATTTATGGAGTCACCCAATCTCTCAGCTCCGTCGTCTCCTACTAGTCATAGTAGCAGAGACAGAGAGGGGATGATCCAGCCTACCCTCCGTTTCCTGCAGGCCCCTGTAACGAGTTTGCTGGAATATTCCGGCATCCTCCGGCTCCGGGCCCCCGATCATGAGTCCGAAAGCTTGATTCCCCACCTCTCCGGTGGTTCGAATTCGGGTTCGGGTCCTAGTAGGAATGGTAGTGTTAGTAGTAATAGTATAGGGGAGGTTTCGATTAGGATACGAGAACATGAAGGGGGTGATGATAGTAATAGTGGTGCTGGGTCCACGGCCGTGGGGGATGAGGGGAGTGAAGTTGGAGAGAGGGGCGGTTCGGGCGTTGGGGAAACTTCTTTGTCAGTTGGATTGGGGGAAGGGGATGTTGGTGGTGGGAGCAGTGGTTCCGGTAACAGCGATTCATCCTCGTCTCAGCAGCAGCGGTATGATTTACAGCAGGTTTCGAGGTGGATTGAACAGATTCTGCCGTTTTCATTGCTGTTGTTGGGGGTTTTCATTCGCCAGCATTTTCAAGGTACACCCGGGGTTGACTTTTCTTTACTGCAATCTCATTCTCTTTGTTCGTAATAGATGTACTCGTTTATTGTTCGGAGATAAGCTAATTTTTGTAGTTGGGTAAATGTTGCATTGTGTGAACTGGTGATGATGTTGTTTTCTTTGTAATTCTAACATAATGTATGATAATTGGGTTTGCGAATAAAAGATGGAGAAAAAAATAAATTTCGATTATTATAGTAAATGCAAACATAGATGTAAATTTGGGTTTGGATCCAGCTTGAATTTGAGGATGGTTTGGAGGTTTACCTCATCACCTTCTGGTCACATATTCTTCTGGTTGAAGTGTAAGTAATGGTTATCGTCTTGAACTGATTGGTTTATTTGGATTTATTATAATACACACATTAGCAATTCTTGACCTTGGTAATATGATTAAGCAAGTATGACCTTTGTCATCTGCAAATGTAATAATTTGAGGTAAAAACTTAGTAAGTGTCAGTTTGCTCAAGCTTAAAGCTTAAGTACTGAAGGACTTTGTTTAGCTTTAATTCAGCAAATGATGCCATCGTTTGAGTTTGTTCCCACATAGGTTAGAGGCCTATTGTAGATTGTTTATGGAGATAGATTGATTACTCAGCTAATCGTGAAGAAGCTCTGATTCTGGAAATTCGATTGTCTAGTGCACGCGTTGTGCAATCCTACCTTGTTTATAGGAGATAATTGGCAGTAGTCATATGTATAGTGTAATTGATGATTGAAAAGGCTAAAGTCGGATGCTAATATCTTGTTGGAGTTGATGAAATTTGGTAGTTTTTCTGAAACTATCTAATTGGGGGATATTGTTATTTTTTTATGGGATACCCGGGCATGTTCTATCTGGGAGATGAAGCCTAAACCTCTCTAATTACAAATCCGGGTTTGAAAGAGGTGATAGAATTGGTTAAACAAGTTCTTTTTTTTTTTGGTTATGACCTGCAAGGAAAAATAGCATTCTTTGTTATGACTCAATGAGTACCATGTTTATCATCTTTTCTTGTTATCCCCTTTTTGCAATGACATTGATTTGATCTATCAAAATATATCTGTTTGTGTGCATTAAGGACAATTAAGAACTAAGGTGGTGCTACCCTTACCAAGGTTATTTGGAATAATGTAATATACATGTGATTAGATATTGTGTATTATTTGGAATGATGTAATATACATGTGATTAGAAATTCTGTATGTATGACGTAGTTTATATCTAGCCCCCTGGGGTTGCATTTGTGATTCTCTGAACTTTGTTTAATAGATATGCTTATCTACTAATTCCTTTTAATTCCTTGCAGGTTTCTTTGTCACAATCTATATCACTGTTATTATGGTCAAGTCAAATGATATTCTTCGAAAGCAGACAGCTCTAAAGGTACAATTTATCTTGTAATTTTTTTTTGTTAATTTTGTGGCAATCATACAAATCCATATCCTGCCCACTTCCAGACCTCTTTATCCCCGCCCTGTGGCACAGAGAGGAGCTGTAAAATAGATTAACGGACCATGAATTTTGCAGGGAGAGAGAAAAATTTATGTTCTTGTCGGCTATGCTCTAGCTTTTGTGCTTCATGTGATTGGAGTTTACTGGTGGTACCAGAATGATGATCTTTGCTACCCATTGTTAATGGTTCCGCCAAAAGCAATTCCGCCTTTCTTGCATGCTCTGTTCATCATTGTAGTAAATGGTATGGGTTCCTTCTTTGCATTGAATTCATATTCTGATAGGCTTCGTGTGACCTGAGCAAGGAATCAGCCGTTCTATATTGGGACGTTCCATTCCACTCAAAGAACCATGTTTGCGCAATTTAGCTAATAAATTTGGATTTAAAATAACCCTTATTTCATGATATTGCAATATTAAGAAACAATGTTCCTACAACAACAACAAAGCCTTAATCCCAATCACCTTGGGCCGGCTAAAGAAAACAATGTTCCTTTTGAAAATTAATGCTATCTGCAGTAAAATATTTTAATCCATAAAATGTTCAATTTAAAATGTGAATTATTTCAGTAGAATGGAATCCATCTTGCTATTTTAGGATGTTCTACTTGAGATGTCTTGTTTATAAAGCTAAGGTTATAAATTTCACGTGTCTTGATTTATCCTGATTACATCAAACCTCACATCAGGGAAAATTATTCAACTCTCAAAATGAAGGGGTGTTTGTAGAAGTTCTGTTTTGATTCTTAATATATATGATTTTAAGGTTTGGACTGTTTTACGTAAACGGAGTTAGTTATGTAATATAAGATATTGTTTTTCATATTGGACAATATAATTTGACGTCATAGAACCACGTTTATAATTTTTGTTTTTTACTTTTCAGACACACTGGTGAGGCAGGCAGCCATGGCTTTTAAATTGGTGCTGCTCATATATTACCGGAATGGCAGGGGCCACAATTTCCGTAGGCAGGTAATGTGCACTGTGCAGTCTGGCAATCAATATACTGTCTCGTTATTTAGCTTATTTGTAACTAGAGCTCTAACGTGGAACTTTTGATTCATTTAGGGCCAAATGCTGACTCTGATCGAGTATGGACTGATCCTATACCGGGCATTGTTACCTGCGCCAGTCTGGTATCGCTTCTTTTTGAACAAAGAGTATGGAAGCCTCTTTTCTTCTTTGATAACCGGGTTGTATTTAACATTCAAGCTTACATCAGTTGTTGAGAAGGTAAAGTACCCTACCTACCAACTTTGTTAAGCCACATCATTTGTATTTAAAATTCAAACTTACTCAGTTGTATTACTAATTTGAACCCTGGTTGTTGATCTGCCCCATAGATTGGGTCCTTCTATGCCTCACTAAAGGCATTATCACGAAAGGAAGTGCATTATGGGTCACACGCCACACCAGAGCAGGTATCTTGAGTTCTTGACTGTTAATTATTCTAAATTTGGTGGTTGATGGGAAGTTATGGCAATGAAAACTAAAACGTGAAATAGAACACATTTTTTGCAATCTAATTTTTATGTTGCAGGTGAGTGAGGCTGGAGACTTGTGTGCTATTTGCCAGGAAAAGATGGAGGCTCCGATTCTGTTGCGTTGTAAACACATATTTTGTGAAGATTGTGTTTCAGAGTGGTTAGTTTCTCACCTGTTCAGCCTTTTATATTGTTAAATTCAATTTGGTTTCCTGCATGTCCTTAGTTTGAATGACTAGCCATGGTTTATGTGGGTTGTGGGATTCTCATGGTTTTGTGCATCCTACTAAAAGAGTTGTCCTGTTGTTTAATTGAGTCTGATTCAACTAGTTCACTCGTGTTATTCTGCCAAACTCAAGATGTGATGCTCGAGGTATTAACTAGCTCTGCTTGTCTCAGCTTGATTAAGCTAATAATAATAGGAAAAAAATTGATTTAGATGTATTTTCAAACATTTCATTTTGTAACGAACTCGAGCTGCTAACCCAAATGTTTCTTGACTGGATCTTCACAAATGATACTTCCTCCATCCCAACCATCTCACAAAATAAATAAATAAATAATAATAAAATCTTCCCTTGTTGATTATTTTTGGTCAGCTTTAGTAAACTTTGATTAGACATTTATAATAATTTACTTGTTCTTGCAAATTTGTAAAAAGTTGTCATTGACAGATAACTTAATCTATAATATAATTTAGCTCATTGTTTACTATTTACTGACAAGACACGATAAGTAAAAGATCGGACGGTGGAGATGGAAAGATCACTCTTCACACCTTTTCTCTCACACATACAACACACAGCCCCACACTCTTCACACATTCTGTCTCACCCACACACTCTTCACACATTCTCTCACACAATCCCACACACTTTTCCACTAAAGTTAATAACTTTTAATTTATCATGTTTTATATATTAGTAACATTTTTCTACGTAAATGTCATATTATATAACAATATTTAATTAAATGGTTATTTTTAAAATTATTTTTGCACTCTGTGTTCTCGGACAAAAATATTTTTTATATTTTTTATAAATGATATATTATTTTAAAAATATTTAATTAAGTTTTTTTTTAATGATTCCATGCCCTCGGGCACGAGCATTTTCTAGTATTCTTACATTTGGAGAAAAGTTGTAGAATCTAAAACACAATAAATGCATATTACATGGTAATTTGATATTGTCTTATATTGACTTTTCTAATAAGGAAATAGGAACATTTTTTTGTGATGGAGGGAGTAAAAGATTTAACCTCGAACCTTGAACACTTATGTTCGGCTCTATTTGACCTGTTTGCAACCCTACTCTCTGCGGAGTGACTGAGTTCTGATTTGAAAATTTTTCAAAGGGTGATTTCCTTTTGAGAATCCTCAGTTCCATACATGTGTTCCCCATTTTACAAGTAAGGTATAGGAAACACAGGGAGTGGCTTTGTTTGATAGCATTGTCATGGTTCTTTTGAACTGTACTTTTTCTTGGTGTAGTTTGCTTGTAACTGCAACTCATCCCTTTCATTTTGAGCCCTTCGTCAAAATTCAGAAGAACTAATATTACGGATTCTGCTGCTCTACGTTTCTCCTTAGATTACATTTATTCCAGGTGTAGAATATGTTAGAAAGGGATTTATGAGTTCAGGTTCTTCTGCTTTTTAAGTGGAAGTTTTCTTTCCTAGGGAGGATATCTTAACATAGTTTCTTCTACAATTAGCACCCCTTTTCCCTTTCTTTCTATAATGCGACTAATGAAGTCTTCGTCTACAGCATAAGTTCAGAAAAGTAAGAAGCATGTACATTTTTTTGCTTACCAAATAATTTTTCAACTAACTTCCTTCATGTTGCATGAATCATAAGGATGATGTTGTGTTTGGTTTGAGGGGAAATATGAGGGGTGAAAAATGATGAAGGAAAATGAGAGGGGTGCATTCATTTTCATTTGTTTGGTAGGAGGGTAAATGAGAGGGAGGGTATATGAGAGGAAAATGAAAACACCTCTTCTTTGTTGGACATTTACCCCCCAAATTTTGGATGAAAAGTGAAGGGAAAAGTGGAAGGAAGAACTAAAAGTTGATATACTGTTTTTAAGCCTTTTCTTTCCTTGCTAAATTTTATACCAAACAAGTGAAAATGAAACTTCTCACTTTTCCCCTATTCAACCAAACAATCGGAGGGAAAACCATTTTCCACCTCATGAGGGTTGAAAGTTAAACCCTCTAATTTTTCAACCCTCCTATTTTCCGTCTCTCCAACCAAACGGATCATTAGTGTTGGTTTATTTATATCATCAACCTGTGTTGAGTTTTGATCCATTCTCATCTTTTTTTTTACAGGTTTGATAGAGAAAGAACTTGCCCATTGTGCAGGGCCTTGGTTAGACCTGCTGATCTCCGATCATTCGGGGACGGTTCAACTACTCTCTTGTTCCAGTTATGCTAAAAAGAGATTGTTTTGTTGTAGGAGCCACCACCACTACTCCCCACCCTATGACAGCGGCATTTTTTGTCAAATTCATTTGGCTACTTTCAGCTGAGTCTCAGATGCTTGCTGAGACATCATCCTAGCAGAAGTTTAACACCACCCACCCACCCACAAAAACCAATTTGTTTCAAAAATAGGCAACATTATCATTGTTATTAAGTTTTTTTTTTTAAATCTTTTGGTGTTGTATAGATGAGCTCTTGGGCATTCTTGAGCTTTATATAAATTGATACACTTTACACCATGAGATGATTCATTTTTGATAACATCTCTCTCTCTTTCTCTCTCTTTCTCTCTCTTTCTCTCTGTACATTTGTTTATATTTCTTCGGTGATTTAAAAAACTTGTCCTTTTTATATGTTGCAGTTGACATTGTATTTTCTTGTTAAGAATTTACTTGAGGAGCTCCTTAATTATTTATCAACTGATTTAGGCTTGGGTCAGCTATGCCTTTTAGATGTACTTGTCTAAAAAGTTTTTTTTTTTTTTTTTTTTTGGTTTGGAAAAAAAAGGTAATATTTATAGTGATTGAAAAGGAACTAACAACGTTTGACGATTTTACATGATTAAATTTAATAACCACCCACAGGAAAAAGAAGTTGTGAGGAATTTTACTGTGTAAAAGTAATTATGTCATTTATCAGATCTATACGCACTGTCATAAAATCCTCAGGTGAAGTAAGATTGGTTGCTTTTCCCCTGAGAATCCAAGAAAGGCTTCCACCAAATTTTTTTCCCCCTCTTTTGGTCAACAAAAATTATTATAAGAAATGAGAAGTGCCCGCTTGACAAGTTTGAGAATCTAGCTATTATATTGTGGTGAAACCTCCTCTTTTCAGGAAGGTTATAGGAAGCGAAATTAAACGGGGTTCGGGGCAGCCCTATCGAAAACTTTTTTCGAGTCGGATAATTAAACAGACGGATCAAATTTATAAAAATTCATAAAATAAGGGCAAAAAAATAATGAGAGTTTGGAAAATAATTTTCTAATTAATGACTATCGATTCGATAAGAAATTACTATAAATTGAAAATACAACGAAAAAATCACAAATAAAATAATCCACTTAATAAATTTGTCACAATATCATAACAAAACCAATTAAGGGTTTCTAACTCTAAAATTTATTCCTAAAATCAAAATAATAAAGTGAAGAAATGAATACCTAATTTATTGACTAGATGTTGGCAAAAGGTGCAGTGCAGATGGTATATGGAGCACCTAGGTGCTCCTTGCTAGGAGCCAAGGAGCACCTGAAATAAAATATTCATTTTATGATGTTGTATGTTCATTGTTTAAAATTAAATGTTCATTTTTATCGTTGTTACTGAAAATCAACAATAACAGTAAGAACAGTAAAATGGATATTTAGTTATAAAAAATGAACAAACAACGTATTAAAATGAATATTGTGTCTCAGATGCTCCTTGTTAGAAGCACCTAGGTGCTTCGTATAATTTCTAGGGTGCAGCGTGCCGATGGACGATGTTTCTTTTTTGATTTTTCGGTCCCGTTTGGCTCTTTCTCTCTCCTCTCTCCCTCCCTAATATACTCTCCATCTCTCCCTTGTAAGTTACTCCTTCCGTTCATAATAGTAATTC
>JAOTQG010126346.1:0-10214 GCA_025631175.1 Iris virginica
TAGGGCCTCTTCCGGAAGGTCCAGCACCGGGGGACTTGTTTAGAAACCCCACCAAAACTTTGGGGCTTAAAATGAAATTAACCCTTATTAAAAACTGAGGAAATGTGAAAAAATGGATAAAATGTGAAAAAAATGGCAAGATATGAAAAGAAATCAAAATACTAAGGTTTGAATTATTTAACTAAACTGATATAATATTTAATTTGAATTAATTTTTCAAGATTTTTTTTTCTATTTCCCTCTTTTTATTCATTATAAAATATCATATCATATTACTAAAAATCAACTCACTGATTCGAACCTAAACTGTTACAGGTAGAAAACTCAAAATATGAACATTTGGAGAAAAATATATATAGAATAGGAAGTTGAGTGTCACATCTAACCCTTCTTTTACACCGTAATTAACATACAATTATGAATTATCAGTCAGCAATTTCTCAGTCAGAAGATAATCGAGAGCATACCAACTGGCAACTGATCCAATTTTCTGGCTTTAAAGGTCATGAAATTTCCCGCACCATCAGCTCTCTTCTTGTGAAAATTCAACTGTGCATCGGAAATCTTAGAATCTCCATGAGAATGAACATCGATCAAATAAAGTAACAGCAACATCATTGACCTGCATTGCATAGCCACGGAAACGAGAGAGAAGTGCTAGAGATTTGGGATTTTTTGAGCAGGGGTAGTTTTGGAATTAGTGGGGCGGTAGCGAATCATTTTTTTGTGAAAGATAATCGGCTCTGGGTTTGAAAACCTTGAGAGGGAAAGAGCTTGTTCATCATCAATGGGAGAAACCATAGATTCTGTGTCTCTCTCTAACCTTCTGAACAGAGAATGTTTAGGGCTCAGGCGAAGTTCAATTCGCAGTGTATCAGAACACAACACAGCTCTCTCCGCACTTCCAATTCCAAGTTTGTCTTCAACCCTATAATTACTCTCTTCTGCTTATCCGTCTTTTAATGGGTTGAGTATTATTGACAAACGTTTTCGGATTATTTGACCTGAGCTCAAATGTGTGTGTGTGTGTGTGTGCGCTTGTTCTGCCTCAATTGTTGAAGGTTGTGTTGGCCGTTGAGTATTATTGATAAACTTTTTCGGATTATTTGATATGAGCTCAAATGTGTTTGTGTGTATGCGCCTGTTCTGCTTCAATTGTAGAAGCTAGGGTTTAGTTTTGAGTGTTAGTAATATGCTTTGGGTTAGTTGAACAATCAATTTCAATGTGAAATTGCGCTTGTGTGCGATGCCTCAACAGGGGAAGCTGGGGTTTGAACCAAGCTCAATTAGAAAGTGAGGATCAGAAAGAACATGGAAATGAAGAAGGTTCAAACCATAATGTGTTGAATCTGCAATATCAATAGTCACCTCTTTTTTTGATGCAAACAAATGATAATTTCACCACCACCTATTTCAGATTTTCACCAAGCAAACAGCATAATGTTGAACAGCCACCACAAATGATCACACCATGTTTCCTCTCAAGGAAATTATTATTAATGTTGCATGACCTTTCAAGTACACATAAAAACATGAGCAAATTGTGACATTCATTTTGGAATTGGGAAGTATGTTTTAAAGAACTTCAGATGTCAAAACAAGTTCCTTCTTCCACAAGCATTCGTTTCCATACATGTTCATTACCCAAAGATAGAAACAACCATGGGGTACCTTCCAAGTAAAACCCAACCTTCCTTCATACTTCAGAAGTTTCTTGCAGGTGTATTCATCATTGCCAAATGCAGGTCTTGGTTGTTGGAAAAGATGGTATGACTCCGATTTCTCATCGAATGCCAAGACTCGGTCATTTTTGGTAGTAGGGTAGTGGAGTGAGCCACTCGCGTAAATAACTGCGCAGTACAGCGTCGTAGTGGTAGAGGTCTCCGACTCATGTGTCCACCCAGCACTTTATGATACCGTAAGTCCTTCCCGCAGACCAATAGATTTCTCGGTCAGAAAATAATCGAGAGCATACCAACTGATCCAATTTTCAGGCTTTATAAAGCTCATGAAATGTGCTTAACCCCAGCAATTTCCCGCACCATCAGCTCTCTTCTTGTGAAAATTCAACTTTGCATCGGAAATCTTAGAATCTTCATGAGAATGAACATGCAGGTGTATTCATCATACCCATAGCTTGAACAACCATTGGGGTACCTTACAAGTAAAACCCAACCTTCATACTTCAAAAGTTTCTTGCAGTTGTATTCATCGTTGCCGAATGCAGGTCTTGGTTGTTGGAAAAGATGGTATGACTCCGATTTCTCATCGAATGCCAAGACTCGATCATTGTTGGTAAGGTAGTGGAGTGAGCCATTCGTGTAAATAACTGGGCAGTACAGCGTCGTAGTGGTAGAGGTCTCCGACTCATGTGTCCACACAGCACTTTATGATGGCTCAAGTCCTTCCCACAGATGGGACATATATGGTGGATGACTACAAGTTCGTGTTAGCACCACCACCTCGCCACCTTGGCTCCTCCCTCAACTATCCCATACACCGGCATTCTACTCTGGCGCTCTCAACGATGACGGCTGTCTCGTGGTGCCGGGGTTTTTGTCAACGAAGAAGCGTCAATGTCCCGTGTCTAGGGCTCTGTCTCAGAGGTGTGGCCTCTCCATTTTCGACCTGAAGAGAGGCATAAATAAACAATGTAAGGTGAATTTGCGAGCCACCAACTACTTCTGTATTTTACTTTTAAACAATCACTTTGGGAGGGAGGGAGTAGTTAAACGGACTCTTATGTGTTATGGGACATAAATCTAGAGAATAATTTCATGTTTTGTAGGAATAGGATTGTGATTTCCTTCCTCATCAAAGTGGAGAATGATACTGAAATAACGTACTTGCTTAATTTGTGTGCATATATTTGTTCATGAATTAGAAAATTTGCAGTATGGTTTCATTAAGCAAAACTTCGTACCATATGAAATGCAATGAACAACGATCTTTTCCTTAGGAGCCACCATTCTTGCTACTATAGAAGCCTGCAAAAAAATTGGTTAGAGAAAAATTAAATGAATCAAAGATAGATTAAGTTACATCTTATGTTTGGAGCATGAAAGACCTACCGTACATTGCATGTTGTTTGACTCATATTCAAAATAAAAGATGGGGTTAACAGCTGTTGAAAGAATCATCGGTTGATTCCACTAGTACCATTTCTTCAAAATAAATATGTTCTTAATGAATAAGGCTTAGATTGAATAGATGTTTTTTTCTGTTTCAACCCTTTCCATCTCTTAAGTGATTTTTGTTCCAATTTTTTTTTTTTCAAATCTTTTCTTTCCATATATACCCCTATAGTACCTAACAGAATTTCTTTACTTCCTATACTACACGATATAGATCAATTTGAATATATCTCATCACCTCCACCACCACCAAAACTTCCACTTCCACCACCACCACCGGCCAAACCATTACGACCACCTTCAACGCCTCCACCACAACCACCACTAACAACTCTTGGTGATGGTGGAAGAGTTGGCGATGGTGGTGGCGGCAGAGGTGGTGATCGTGGTGGAAGGGGTGGAAATAGTGGTGGTGGCAGTGAGGAGGTGGTGGTGATGGAAGGGGTGGCGGTGGTAGTGATGGAGGTGGTGATGGCGGCGATGGAAGTAGTAGGTAGTTATGAAACTTTCTCAATGAAGCCATGTTAAAGCGCATTTTAGATAAATTACAACCAAAACAGATAAAATCAAAATACTCCAAAATTCATCGCACTAAATTATTTACAGGAAAAAATCACACCAAAACATTGAAAACCACCTATCCAATTCAAGCCAAGTGAGTAAGAAAGTTTTATAGCTTGAATTATCATCCAAGTCAAATGAACTAACATTTGATTTATCCGGTAAGTAATTTCAATTCCACAATTTCCTCTTTCTACTACTCATATGCTCCAATGTGAAATTAGAAATTAGCAGTAACGGCAAACATTCGCATATCTATAGAAAACTTAAATGGATATTGTAAAATGAAAATTACTTGAAGCTGTGGATGGAATGGAGGTTGAAGCTCATGTAATGATAGCAAAAGAAGGGGCAATGGAACGTGAAGTGTTAATAACAGTGATTTCAATAAAGAGAATAAAATCAATATGGAGTTGATCAATCATGCAATATATGGAAAATGAAAATATGCTAACCTAATGGGAGGAAGACTAACTCCTGGTGTTTGGGTATTGAGAACATTTTGAGATGTTGATCGCTCATTCCGGAGAGAGAGTTGCAATTTAACTAGCATATAGAGAAGAGAAAGAGAGAGGATCGATGGATGTGGGGGGGGGGGGGTGCGGCGATGGAAGAGGGTCAAGACTTCTCCATTTGAGATATGTTATTCTGAAAACCTATCATTCCTTATATACACACACGAGCTAGGTTTTGGTAACTAATGAACGGTTGAGATTCAAGTAAGCTAAAAGAGCTAGGCAAGGTGCGGCGATGGACTAGGGTCGATTCAAAAAATCTACCAATTTTCATATATTGGAATGAGATAGGTTTGCATAAGAAGTGAACGGCTGAGATTAAGGTAGGCTAACAGGGCTAATAGATTAGACAAGTTATATATATAGTATAGAATCATGTGGGCTTTTTCTGTAGTTGTTAAGTTGTTGTGAGCCATAATGCGCTTTGAGTCTTTATAGCAACAGATTATCTTTTCCATTCAAAGATGATATGGATTGGTATATGATCTTCGGGCCCAAAACAATGTGAATCATTTCACCCATGCTTAGTCCATATTAGCTTATCATGTTTAGCAAGTATATTTTAGGTTATAATGGGCTTCAGTATTGTTTCTGACACACCATCTTTCCCTTTCAAAGACGATATATTTGGATTGATACATGATTTTTGACCAAAACTAATTCTAACATAAAATAAAATTCTAATTTAACAAGTAGATTTAATTTGATTCTTTGCAGAGGTTTGAAGGAAACTTAAACACAGACATTGGGTAGATGGGAAGAGAAGCCGGAACAATTTTGATGAGGCTGAGTCTTCCAGCTTTTGGTACAAGTGTTCCTTTCCATCTAGATTTTTTTTTTCCTCACAGAAACTACCACTTTCTTGAAGACCTGAGACTTTTTTTTTTTGTTTTTGAGAGAAATTCGTGTCCAACTAGGTAAGTTCCAGGAACCACTGTTTGCTTGATGCTAAGCAAAAAAGTGATTTGGGAGGATATGTGGCCAAAGGTTTTGGGAGAAACCAAGATCTCACTTTTATGATTGTTTATTCTCTAGCTTGAGAGTTTACAGTAAAAGTCATGAATTATTAATCCAATAGGAGGTAGGAATGGTGGCTTTAAGCCTTTTATAAAACATATGACATCTTCATTTAGAAGATGGTTAAGAGATGGAACTCCATTACTATTGGTTATGCCTGGAATCATGTTTCTCAAGTTCATTTCTTGCAAGGAAGAAGAGAGAAATTGTGCCGCAATGATGAAGAGGAGCGGGTAACCATGCCTAATACCACATTTTGGAAGGAAAGACTTCGATGGAGCCATTTATGAGGATTGAGAGTGAGACTGGAGATAGATGATGTTGACCCATTTGCTAGAGAATCCCATATTCTTCATTATAGCCAAGATAATAGACCAATCCAATCCATCATAAGCCTTGCTCATGTCTAACTTTGATGCTTTTGATTTTTTTTTTCAATTGGTTAATGAGCAAGGAGAAGAAACCTCCTCTGAAGATAAGTTTGCCATGGTTTCCCGACACTGTTGAAGCCACGATTTTGTTTCCTTGATTTTTGTAGTTAAACTTTTTGAATCATTGAGAGTCCAGTTCTTAAAGTGGGCTGAAGTCAACTTTTGTTTCTCCATCATCTGAAAGAGAGGAGGTTCCCTAGCAGGATGAGTCCATGTCCTTGAGGCAGTGGTTAAGAAAAATCATGTTTCAATCAGCACTTTTCCAGTTTCCACCATCTGTCTTGCTTGAGATTTTTTTTAGTAGTGTTTAGGATGAGGGGACTGAGATCAGAATACTGAATAGGAAGAACCTTGAGATTTCCATCTTTGTACAAAGACAGGCATTCCAAATTGACAAGATCTCTATCAATCTTTTCATAAGTTGATCTGATTTCTTCCCTGTTGTTAGTCCAGGTTAATGTACAGTGAGATGCTCACATGTCCATGACTTCAATTCAGGCTTTTGTAACTTTTGGTATACTTCGGTGGTCACTACCGTTACTTTATTTCTTTCTTTTTTACTTTCTTCCCCTTTCGTCACATTGTTGTAGCATTACTGTGGGAAAGTATGCCCCTAAATTCCTTGATTGAATAGGATTGCTGGATTGGTATTCCTATAATGATACTGTGATGATACTGGAATCTCGGATTGCTTGATAATTGGCATCGTCTTTCGAAGTAATTTTGAGATTGCTAGAGCTGTTGTTTCTAACTGCTGATGTGTTACTGGTAACATTACTCTGATTTGCTTGCTATTTATGGTATTGGAACCTCAAATCATAGAAACAGACTGCAATACCAAATTAATGGGATTGAACAATTGAACATAACTCTATTGTTTTTTTGGTAAGTACTGATAAATTTTTCATTCCAAAAACAAAAATATCAGTTTAGATGACATAAATTTAAAGGGGGTGGATGAGCTGTGACTGTGAGCATACCCTGATAAGAACCATTCATAGTTTGGGCATGATTAGCCATAAACATACAATCTCTATCTATAGTCTGATTTGGTTTTGTGAAGCAGTAAGGTATTTTGCTGGAAAACTCTCCAAGACAAGAACTTAAGATGAAAAAGTTGACATAGGATGCGGTTGTGGTTTCGTTATAGCAGCAATGCATAATTGTCTTGACAAACTTAGTATCACGATTTTATTTTCTTCTTCTTCCTTTCCTGCAGGTTGGTTTTGCGAGTTCGGTATTCCAAACATGATGATTAGATCAGGAGGAAGAGCATCAGCGAAGCATATGTATCTACCTGGGACGTGTTACGACTTCTCTTACGCAACAGTCCAGTGCCTACTTCTGGGAGTTGGCGTGCCGTATGGTGTTCCTCGGAGCTCTTTGGAAAGAAGGTGATTGCATTGTTGAAGACGAGCAGAAGATCACGGAAGAACTTTTCATATGAATATTGTTGGTATTCCCGGTTAATGGTCCTCGATTCAACCATTTGAAGATCAATGTGTTGCTGGATTGTATTTGGTAAGCCTACTCTCCTTTTCTATTTTTCAACCTTACTAATAAAAGTTATATGTGCACACTCATTTTAACTTAAATAATGTTAAATACACAGTCTTTGGATTAGCAATTCTCCTCCGTTTTTTTCATTCATCCTAAATAACTTTAAATCCCAATCCTGAAAGGAGTTCTATCTTGTTAATCACATTTCACAATCTCTTTGATGCTCTTTTCTGTCATGCTATACACGCCTACATCATGTCCTTCGCATAGATAATTCTCGTCCATCCTTTCCCAGTAGTCATCCGTGAAGTAGATCGAATTCCCTTGGCACTCTGGGATTTCCACTCTCGAGACCGACAGTTGTCATTCTCACCCAAAAACATCATGATCCCATATCCCTTCCACCTCTTCGCGTTCATTATTGCTCCTATTATGCCTATAAACTTCAAGCTTGAGTGTTCTGTAGGGGCAAATAAGAGGATGGTTGGTTTCGCCATCGAGCAGGTCCGTCTCACAAACCAGCACCCCATCCTCCCCAACAAACTCACCCACCACCCTCGAAACGAGAAAAAGATCCAACGAAGATAGAACCAAGTACCGCCTCGAGCTACAAAGACCACGCATCAGCGCACCCCAAGCCTCCTTAGACATACACCGGAAAGATGGTCTGATGTGATCAATCGTCATCACCCGACGAAAATCCCACGCCACAACATAACCTGTCCGTCCAATGCAACAAGCAGCTTATTGTCGTAGCACACGATGTCACTTATTAGGGTCATGATATGATTCAGATGGCTCTATTCCGTGGTTTCACTAGCCATCCCAAACACGGCCACTTTTGATTCATAACCATATATAACAGCGGCTGCAAAGTCGCATAACTTGAATTTTTAATCATTCAATCATTCAAGTACTTTATAGGTTCGAGAATTAAGAAGATAGAACTCCTTTCATGATTGAGATTTAAAATCTTTTAGGAAAAATGAAATGAACGGAGGGAAGTTGCTAATCTTATAAGTGTGTATTTAACATTTTTAAAGAGTGTGAACATGTAACATTTATTAGTAAGAGTATTATAGCACTTGTGTTTAAGAATTAGGATATTTTGAAAAATAGTGTAGACTTATCAAAAATGGTATGTGCAAATAATAACACCCTAAAGTTATATATGTAGTTTGCATACATACCATGTGAAATGCAATGAACAACGATCGTAGTCTCCTTAAGTGTCACCATATTATCTACTACTGTAACCTGCCAAAATATTGGTTAAAGGAAAATAAGTTAATTAAGATAAAGCAAGGTCAATTTCATGTTGTTTGATCATTTTCAAACATTGGAGGGATTAACTGTTTTTTTTTTAAAGGAATCATTCTAGTTTATTGTGCCTTTTCATACGTGTTTATAACAAATGAGTAAGAACATATTATTTCCTGAGTGATCGTTTGTATCAAAACTAAACTTTAATTGATATCGTGTTAATTACTCATGTACCTTAACCTGAATTTAACCTGAATATATAGAAACTAGTGAGTAATGCTAAAAAATTATAACACTACAGAAAACTAAATAGAATTTCGAAAAAAGTGAAAATAAAACTGTAAGTGTGGGAAAACCTTCATATGAAATGACGGAGTATGATTAAGAAGGAAGAGCTAATGATCTAAGTGTTGAAAAGATTGTGATTTCAATATAGAGAACAAAACTGATTTGAAAATTTAGTATAAACTTTATCATGTATAGAAAATGAATAAATTGCTCACTTACAAAGAGGATTAAGAGTAAAGACTAACCACTTTGAGGATTGAGAATGTTTTGTGATGTATATCGTTCATCATGGAAAGAGATGCAATTTGACAACCATACCGAGAGATAGAGAAAGAGAGATCTTGGATGGATGGAGGTGGCGGTCCCGCGATGAAAGAGGGTCAAGGCTTCTGCATTTGAGATATGCAACTCTGAAAGCCTATCATTCCTTATATATACGAACGAGCTAGGTTTTGATAAGTACGGACGACTGAGATTGAAGGAAGCGAAATGGGCTAGGTGGGTTGCGGCAACGGATGAGGGTCAATTCAAAAATTTATCATGTAGGTTTTCATAAGAAGTGAACGGATGAGATTAATGCAGGCTAATAGATTAGACATTAACAAGTTATATATGGTATATAATCATGTGGGCTTTTTAAGTATTTGTTAAGTTGTGACTTTGTGAACCATAATGGGCTTGGGTTTTGATAGCAGAAGATTAATGTTCCCATTCAAAGATTATCGTTGGCCCCAAAACAACGTTAATCATTTGTGCCATGTTTAATTCATAGGGACAACTTCATAAATGGTCCCTGAAGTTTTTCGGATTCTATGGGGGGTCCCTGATGTTCAGAAATCAATATGAACGACCAAATTTAGCCAAATTCGCCCACAGTTGGTCCCTCCGTTAGTCAATGGTTAATTTTGACCGTTAACTATGTGAATTTACGTAATTACCCTCCCCTTCTTCCCCTTCCATGCCTGATAAAAATCGGAAGGATTCATCCCTTCCTCACCTCCGTTTTCGGCCAAGAATCCGGCCAAATCTCGGCAAGAACAAGAACTCAAATTTACATCAGACTTGGAAATAAAATGCTTACCCAGACTTGGAAAGGAGCTACTCTACTTAGACAAGAACAATAACTGTTCTTGGAAATTCACAACCCTACTACAAACAAACACAAAAAAAAAATCTGCCAAGAACACCATTGATGGCCGCCAGTCAAGAAACCATATTTTATATAGCAAAGGCAACCCAAATTTTAGCAAAAACAAAAACACACAAAAGGGGGAAAACACAAACCCAGACATCCTCTCTTTCTCTCCTAGGTGATTTCTCAAACCCAGATTTGAGAAACCCATTTCGAGAAACCCAGAAATGGGTCGAGCGGACCGGCGATTAGGGTTCTAAAAATCCGTTACCGGAGAAGAAGTCGAGAAAGCCGCTACCGGAGAAGTCGAGAAAGCCGTCGCCGTCGCCGTCACCAATCTGTTCGCCCAAGAACTCGAAGTCCAGATCTGTTC
>JAOTQG010126379.1:0-10213 GCA_025631175.1 Iris virginica
TATATAATTTATCTTCTCTACAACTTGTATATATTTTTAATTATTAGTTGAATATGTCCTCTCTTTTTTTTTTTTTTATAGTTTGAAACATATAAATCAGAAGGTACTAAAAGTAACATATAACAGGTCAATGTTAATGTTAATGTTTGACTAATTTCTTGGTGAAGGTTGCTCATAACATCATCCACATTTAATTTATACCATTTCGAGAATTGTAGCAATCATTTGGTAAAATTTATAATTTGGTTATCGGATATAAAACTTAAATCGGCGGAAATCGAATGTTTTATGGCATGATTGTGATTTTGTGAGGCTTTTTTTGTAGGAGTACATTATATGGTTGGTTGGTTACAGTCTCAGTGCACCACCCCGCGGTTAAGAAGCACCGATACTTTTGTACCTCTTGATACGTTTCGACACACATTGAATTTTTTCTAATTAACGTATTAAAATTTTTGTTCACTTTTTAAAACATGTCCGACACTAGAAAAAATGTGTTGAAACATTTGTTTTGCGTATTGGACTCTTTAAAAGATATGTTCAAATATTGTAATTACTCCCTTTTTTTTTTTTAAAACTGTCTCTTAATATAATTTTTTTTTTTTTTTTTTGGCTCCAAGAAAGCATATGAAGGAATCGAACCTTACACCTTATATATTGTAAAACCCAGCTATACCACTGAGCCACCCCTGATTCTCTAAAATTTTTCTTTCTTGCACCTCCCGTTTCTTTTCATAGTTTCAAATTATACTATTAAATTTAAAGCCATTTAAGATGAATTTATGCATAATTTATTGAGGTTTTTAAGTCATAAATATCATTTTGTATTACTTGCTTCGATTGAATGTCATTTTAAATTATTATTATTACATATTAATATATGTTAAAATAAATTTTTTTGAGTTGACTACGCTCCTGAAGGGGCTGATAAAGGCATAAAGCAGCATAAAATCGAAATTTGGGCCGTACGTTGTTTCTTAACAATTTTGGGCTCGTGCTCAGCAAGTAAGGCCCATAGAAAATGAAATCCGGGCCACTGAACACAGGAAGATCCCATTTTTGGGCCTCATCACTCAGGTGCTTCCACCTGTACATCCATGGAAGCTCGATAATATCGAACTCATCTCTCTTCATTTTCTCTCACCAGCTCAAATTTGGACAGTCAAGACGACGACGATGGCAGCGCTCGCTAATTCATTCGTTCCGATTCGGAACTCCCAATCTCAATTCTTATCAGGTAATTTTTGAATCCTAAACTCAATCTGGCTTTGTATTTATATATATATATATATATATATAAATTTTTTTTTTTGGGTATAATTCGTTAATCTCTGTTTAATGATATTTGTCATCGTAATATCGTATCGTGCTTCGAGCTGTTAATTAGTGATGTGATTTTATATAATCCGGTTGTAATTATGTATTGGTTTGAGTTTTGAACTTCCAGGGAATGAATTTAGTTCAATTTTGATCACACTTTTATAGTGTTTTCATTGGGAAGTATATGAAGGAGCTTAAATTGTACTTAGAAGTGTAATTGTTTGGTATCTACTCGAATTATGTGGTTCCACTCTTGAGTATCATGGATTGGTGGTTATGGAAGTGAAGTTGATGTATTACTGAACAGTGAACTGTTTCAGATTTTTGGTGAAATACGCGTTCCCTGGACAACAATTAGTACTACCGTTAGTATGGTCTAGACTCATGTGGCGTTCCCTGATTCCACACTGGTCACTGAGTCAAGGATATTGTCATGGTTCCATTTGAAAACTAGGTTTGATGTCAGTTTGTGGAGTGGCGTTCTTGACCTTGACCAGGAAGGCCCCTGGATTGTAAAGATGTCTCACATTTGGAAATTGAGTCAATTTGTTTTGTAAAGCTTGTTATCTTTAAATATGGCAAAGTAGCAACATTGGAGTGGGGAACTGGACAACTCTGCTATCCGACTTGCAAGTCACACAAATCATTTTGAAAATTAGGAGCACAAAAAGCTGATGAAAGGGGGTAATATTTCCTTTATGCAAGAGAAGTATGTAGAACATATGTTCTATTTTGAGAAGCTAATTGCACTCTTATGTGCCGAGTCTTGAGTGTGTTTAGTCTAGACTCTAGAGCCCACGTGTTTTGATGATCATCATGTTGATAATTTTCGGGTATCAAGGGAGGTTGTTAAGTTTCCTTCTCTCAGAGCTGTTCGTCGTAAGTTTGTTTCTTCTTTAAGTTCTTTTTGGTCATGTCGTTTTCATATTGGTTTTCCACATTTGTATTCTCTCCTTATCTGCGAAATGTTATTTTATTTTAATAAAAAAAGAAAACTTATGACTTATATGCTGTCTGGAAATTAGAATATTTCTCATGTGCTGTTTGTTTTAGCATGCGATTTGCTAAATATGATTCAACTAAAGATAATAGAAGACTTGTCACCAGAGTGCAAATGCGCTTAAAAGCAACAGCAGTGTTTGATGCATTGTTGCTATAAAGAATTGTTTGATGTAGGAGGTATTCAAGAATTGTTTAATCAGCTTTCACGGTTGTTTTTATAAAAGTTACATGTGGGGTGAATGCCAGAAGTAGATGGGAACAGTTTGGTGCGATCTTAGAGGAGGATAAGCTTCGGTGGGAATTTTAAATTGGAGGTTCAGCATATGTGGAAAAACATTTGCTGAAGAGGATATAAGAGAAGCTATATCCACATCCTAGAGTGATAACCACTGGGAGTTTGATAGGTGGTATGATGATGGGCTTCTTTTTGGACCAAAGGGATGTTGTAAAGGAGGATACAAAGCTAACACGGGAGAGAAGCCTACACACTTTCTTCCTAGCTCTTGCAGGGCAAATTAACTACTATCAGCCGATTAGTATGGCTGGTTAGCTAGCTTATGGCCAAGGTCTTCTCCATCAGATTGAGAAGGGTATTCCATCACACTTTACCATTGGATGCTTGCCACTTAAACAAGGAGTACAACCTTAGTAGTGGTGAGTATCCTAAGCAATATAGAGGTCCCATAATTCCTTTCAGGGTGATGAAGCCAAGATGAAGGCTTGGTTGCCAATGACTATCTTGAGATTAGAATGAAATTAAAGATTCCGTGGGTGGTGATGTAACTTTGTGAGTTATTTATTGCCAGCAATGGGCTGTGGGGGAGATGTGGACTTCTTGTTTTATCTCTTTTATGAAACGTTCTAAAATTTTGATAAATGGATCACTGGCAGTGGTAGGTTTCATTTGGCTACTTTGTATTGTGGTTGGAGAGGGAGGGAGGGGGGGGGTTAGGAGGTTTTTTAGTTAGGGTAGAGGTTAGTCTTTAGTGTGAATCTGATATAGCCAGAGATGTTTGGGGCGCGGTATATGCTATACTCAGATAGCATCCGTGAACTGGTTTGGAGGAAGCTTTCCTTTTTACTTGGTTCTGTGTGAAAAAAAAAAATTTCGATTACCAAAAAAGGTGGTTCGCTGCTGCTCTTTCTCGCATGTCGAGTTTGTGCAGGGAGAAAGGAAAGGGCCCTGTGTTGAATATTCTCCAGTTGTGGATGCATGAGATTTTCCTATAGAACACTGATACTTTTTTTGGGGGGCGGTCTAGACTTCTTTAGCTAGGGTTTGTGAAGATTGTGATGTTCAGTTTTGCACAGGAGGGGAAGTTTTGTTTCGTTTTCTTTCGGGCACACTTTCCCTCTCTATGCACACACACACGCGCGCGCGCGCGCGCTTTAAAATATAAGTTACCTGAAGGCTGGTTTAACTTAGATTGGAAGTGAGTGAACATTTTATTGACTCCCTAACTTAATATATGTGTCACCGTATTTAACAATCAGTATGGATGCTGTGTACTCCCTCCATCACATTTGAAGAGACTCTTGTCTCCTTCTCTGGATATCCCATTTATACAGTCTGCCAGTTTTGGGATTGAGTAGAATTTCTGTGTGTTTGAGAGGTCGAATGTTACCATGATGTGAGCTTTATAGTTTTGGACCCATGACTTCTTCTTTTGGTTAAATGCAAAAGGAGCTGGAGAAAGACTAGTTAAGTGTCCTAGATTAATCCTTGTATGCAAAGATGAAAGAAAAACTAGCAGTTTGTCTATGTTGGAAAGACATCCTAGATATGAGGCAGTTGCTGGAATACAGATGAGGCAGATCACTTCCAAGTGGGAATATCTTGCCTTTGTGTTTTAACGGTGTTTTATGCTAAACCATGTCCATTTCATGGCGCACAACTTGATCAACTAAAACTCAATGGCATTTACCTAGGCAATAAATTGAAGTGGCAGGATTCTATTGAGACAATATCCCACATCGGGAACAAACAAGCCTCACAATCACTTAAAAAAGATCCCGGGCCACTCCTCTCATTGCCCATTGGTTTTGAGATGGAATCCCAGACTTTAATTGAGACACTATCCCACATCGGGAACAAACGAGCCTCACAATCACTTAATAAATAAAGATCTTGGAGTACTACTCTCATTGCCAATTGATTTTGAGATGGAACCCCAGACTTTAACAGATTCAACATTGGTTGTTGATAACATGAACTAATACGTGCATACATACTCTGTGAAAGTACTCCTTGTGCTTATTCCGCTAGGATCGTTACTTTCATTTGCCATCCGATTTATTGCACCCCGAAAAATTTTACAAATTAAATGTTCTTTTCCCCCTTTTTTCATAGTTGATCACTTACATTCTTATCTTACTAGAAAGTTGAAAATATGTTTTCCTGACTATCCTGATATATTACAACCACACATATAATGCTTGAAATGCTTCATTCATAATGTTGAGATGTATAAAATGTTTTCCTGACCAGTACTTTCATTTGTCGTCCGGTTTACTGCATGCTGCAAAATAGCTTACAACTTCAATAGTCTTTTCCCTTTTTCTTTTTAGTGATTACTTAGCATTTTCTATCTTAACTGAAGATTAAAAGAGTTTTTTCCTAACTATCCTGATTTATTACAATCACACATATAACGCACGAAATGCTTCATGCATTATGTTGGGATATTCCAGCTCTTCAGTTTTTCTCATAGGTGTGAATATATGATTTTAGGTTCCTCTCTGACGCAAGTGGAACGATCCCTTAGCTCCAGTAATTTGTTAATCTGCCCCAGGGGAAGAATGAAATCTCTAAAGCCACTTACTGTTCGAGCTGGGTATGTTCTAGCTCTGTACAATGATATAATTTTTGTATATGACATGTAGTTGAGTTGATTCTAATGGTTTTATGTCTAGATAAGCTATATGCGCAAAATCTTCCCCCCCACCTCGACAATGCAATGTAAAATTGCATGGATATTCTGTTTCTCTTGCCACATGATAATCTTGAATCTTAAACCTTTTTGACAATCGACATCAAACTGCTTCTTGTTTTCAGTAGGGATGGTGGTGGATCAGGTGGCGCAGGTTTATTTGTTGGTGGCTTTTTGCTGGGAGGAATTGTTGTCGGAGCATTAGGCTGCGTATATGCACCTCAGGTATGGATAGAGCCAGTGAAGCTAGGTTAATCTTAATAGATTAGGGAAATGTGCTTTAAAATCTTAGTTTGATAGAAAAGAAAATCATAAATAGATAGAGAAAGTACAAAAAGGGTGAAGATGGACAGGATGCCAATCTAAGGGAAAGGACATACATACCTAAGCCTAAAACGTAAAACATTTGGAAATCTGGATCTGTTCTCACTCTGGATCCTCGGAAATCTTGAGTTCTTCTCACTCCAGATGCCCCATAAGAGAGCAACCCCTGCTCCACCCTGCTTACACTTTACACTAGCATCATCATCCCTGCCAAAACCTGTTCCAGCATCTGAAGAAAGAAGGAAATGAAACTAGGGTGCCCAAGCATCCATGACCACCTGAATATATGGTTCCAAAGGACTGAGCTCAAATAAATAAGTGATCTTGACACTCAAAAGCACCGCTACATATCAGACACCTATCTGGTAAGATCTGCTTATGAAACCTATGCGCTTTGCAAGTTGCAAGATATCAGTAATTGCTGTGCTCATCAAGAATAAAGGTCCTGGGAAAGGTTCCGACTTTGAAGCGGTCTATGGCTTTCCAAGTGAAAGCAGAGTGCAGGAGCGGAATCAGATCAAGCGAATGAATCAAGTGGGAAAGAAAAGAGACAAGAATCTTATCCTGCACCTGCCCATGCAAAGAGACCTCCCACACCTAAGCCTACTCGCAGAGTCTACGAACTCACTCTAAAGCGAGTACCTCGTATAAACAATGGGTATCACGGAGGAATAAAGCTCAAAAGCGAGTAACTAGTATAAACAATGGGTATCATAGAAGAATAACAGTTTCAAGACTTATAAGGGTTAATAATAACGACTCTATTCTGCTTTACCACCGCTGTATTGAGTATTTTGTGGTAACTAGACATAGGATTAAAGTTAGGACTGTAAATGTGCATAATCGAGTTTTATGTGTTTCGGTGGTTCTTTAAATTAACTATTTTATTTTATTTTTAATGCTCTTTGGTTGGAGTTTTTTTGCCTGAAAGCAGCCAACACTGTAGTCCAGTAGGATGTTTTCAAAATGCAACTGATATATCAGGACCTCGCAGATAAGCAAGGCACTAACAGGAGAGGACAGGAAAGAGTTGATGAGAAAGCTCCCAAAATTTATATACGATGAAGAAAAAGCTTTGGAGGTGAAAGCTTCACATTTCTTGATATACTCTCACAGTTCTGACTTCCCCCCCTCCCTCCTTTTATGTCCATTCATACCGCACCCATCACCACTAGAAAACACAAAGGAAAAACTAGAGCCAAAAGTTATTTGAATATTATGAAGAAAAAGAAGATTGATTTACACTCCTATTCTGATACACATACTCCATTATTTTGTATTTACTACTAATTGGCAATGTTCACTGTTTTTGTTTGCATGTATGGTCTGTGGCAACAGAAAACACGCAAAGTTTTGAATGAGAAGATTGCACAGCTGAACGCTGCAATTGATGATGTTTCTGTACAACTTCGTAAAGATAATCCCCCAAAACAAGCTCCGACAAGGCCAGAGGAACAAGAAGCTGAAGCTGGCGTGTGAAAAGTGTGTTGTGGAAATATAGTAGTATGTTCTTTACGCTCTTGATCATCATCTTTGGTAGTAACACATCTACTGTTTGCTTGTTTTATAATGATCGACTCTTGAAGATTCTTTTTCACTTATTTGAGCTTGCAAAGTTCTTCCCAATCAATCTTAAAATTGTTGATTATGATACGAACACTTGTCTGATCATGGACATCTGTAGACAGGATCAATAGGTTTGAAACCTTAGAGGTTGTTGCTTTAATGCTCATTGCTCAACATGTACTTTTTCTGTTCCGTCCCAAAATGGATGTCAGTTTTGGATGAAGTTAATTGATTTTCGAGTGTATATTTGATTAGGTTTAAATTGTATTTTCAGAAATAATTGAAACACAAAAAGTGTAATATTCGTAATGTCGTCTTCAAATGTCATGATTGTTTTATTGGACAAATTACTCGAAAGGGGTTGATTTTTTTTTAAGAAAGTGAATCATTTTGGAATGAAAAGAATATAATATAATGCAATTTTCAGTTGTTAGAAACAGTAACACTTCCATCCACACTACTCCCTCTCTCTATAATTTTTCTTATATGTACTTATTTAATTATAATTTATTAAATTTTTATATATATTTAATTTAATTAAGTTAATTTTTAGTTCCATGTTCTCAAAAACGAGCATTTTCTAGTATTATTATACGATGAAGGGTTCAACCGGGGAGATAAATTATGAAGATGTGACACGGTCCTTCGGAATAATATTTCTTCTTTTGTGAAAGCACTAAGTGTTGTCATATATATCTAATCTGACCAATACTCCTTTCAACTAAACGTCTGGAGTGTCCCGTCCATTTCAAAATAAATAACCCAATTAATTTTGTGGGTTCAAAATACTTATGTGAATTTCAAAAGAAATAAAAAATATACATACTTATTTTGGAAAATATTTAAGCACAATTAGCATTTCTATATTAGTTTATAAAATTCAAAGGATTAGCACTCGGAGATTATTAAAGCAAGTTTGTTAATGAGTAAATAATGGACCACTCAAATATTTTTGGTGTGCATCGGCTAGACCAAGCACGCGTTCAATTTTTAACTCTCATGTGTTGCGCGATTCCGCGTATATTGGGATTTGATTTTGAGATCAATGTGTGATGTCAGAAAATTTCAATGGTCCTTACTAATCAATCACATATCATGCACATATGGTGAATTTTTATCCATACCAGATATTTTTTTTTTTGACCCCAAGGGGGCATGAGAAGGGATCGAACCTGTGACCTTACATATTGTAAAGCACGGCTCTACCACTGAGCCACCCCTTGGTTCCCTATTCATACCGATTCACTCCTACGGTATATATGATACTTTTGTGGAGCCATTGAAAAATAACCGTGTTGATATAACTCTCCCGAGCATCGTCCTCGTTGATCGATGACCACCGCATATATACACAGTGGCCTCCCTTTGATAGAATCGATTTTTGCCGATTCCGCCCCCCACCAAAACCGTTTCCTATCTGGCATCAGTCATTTCTCATTATCCTCCGATGAAATTTTTTTCGTTTCTTTTTAATCTTAAATTATTGTATAAATTACTAAAAAAATAAGATTAATATAAAAAAAAAAAAAAGAGGGCATCCTTTTAGTTTTGAAGTAAGGGTGAGATTGGAATCATATTAACTAGTCAGTGTCAGAAGATTATGTTAAACCAATAGAAGCAAATGCATGCATGTTAGGTTCCATGAATAAAGGAGTGTTGGGTTGTATATGCAAGTATAAACAACTGCATTCCAATCACTAAACTTCAACTTTGGCCACTTGATACTTCAATCATATTAATGAAAACAAAATAAAATTGACAAGTTAGGCCTTAAGGTTAGAAATTTGAATGGTATTTCTGTCTAAATTAATCAGCCATGACATATACACCGAATTGGAGTGTACTTATTTATAATCAAAATCTTTCACACATGTTTATTTTATTTTTCTTTCATAACGTGTTGGACCTTTTCAAGCTAAGGCCCCTAAATGACCGCTCAATGATAAAGAAGGTGGGAGTACAGAGGCAACCACGAGGTTCGCCAGGAAGCAGCTCTTTATCATTGTCACATCATGGTTTGGCGTCCGATTATCTTATTTGGTGCCGGTTAATTTGGATATAAGCCGCCACACAGAAACTGCTTATGATCTGATCATGAAATCGATATGTTGTGATATGGTATGATATGTAAAGTAAAAAAGTAAGAAAGAGATAGAGAAAAAATGATGAAACCCTTGATATCATATGAAATTACCGTAACAATATATCAATACATATCGAATTCGTGATTTGAATATAGTTAATTTACGTGTTTGATGGTGACGATTAAATCAACCAAATTTGAATAGGAGTGAATTCAAATGAGGTTCATTGGGGACAACTAGTTGTGTTGTGTGCATATTAGGATGCGTATTGCAGCAGCCTCTTGTCATGGAGTGAAAAAGAAGAGTCAGAACCATTGAAATGTTCCAAAGGTTGGGGGTGCCTAGCTTGAATGAGTTGATCAAAAAATTATTACATAAATACTTCGGGTTTTATGAATTTCCTTTATTGCATTCATTCAAGTCCTGGAAATTCTCTTGTACATTCAAATTGGTGCATGTGGTACGAAAGAGAAATGTGTTGATTGTCTTTTGATATTGTTGCAAATTTGAAATTTGAATTGAATCGAACACTTCTGCCGAGGAAAAGAACAACGAGGCGACACATTTCGGCAAAAGAAGGTCGAGTTCTCGATTTAAGGTATGTCTATTGTCCAGGTCATTTTATCATCACATTCCATATCCCTGCAATTTTTGTCCAAGAACTTTGTTTTGCACCATATTCGTTGTAACTACAACGTTAGGCTATAGAAGCCGGAATGTCCTTGCATCCGACGAGCCCATTTTGCCTCTTTTGCCACTTTAGCGGCCCGACCACCACCCGTAACACTTCTTGCTCTCTTGGGATCGGATGCACGGATCCTGGTCAAATTTAGAGCATATTCCGCAATTTATATTCATTCATTGCTGAGGGTTCGATAATAGTCGGTTCAGAACATAATCGTGTAAGATGGTAGGGGTGTTAGTCCAAACCGCCAAAACCGACGACCGAACCGAACCAAACCAAACCGATGAGTTTGGTTTGGTTTC
>JAOTQG010126390.1:0-10212 GCA_025631175.1 Iris virginica
CATGACTCGCGAACGCTCGCGAGCAGCTTGCGAGTTCGTCACGAGCCAAGCCAAGCTCATTCATTTTAGGTTCGACTTGAATTCATGAAAGTACGACTCGTAAAAAAAATGTAAAAACTCGACTCAAGTTCGTAAAAATTCGACTCGATTCGGCTCATTTACAGCCAAGGGTGCAGCTTACAGGGTCATACCATTCGCTATTGTCCTCAGTATGGGTTTCTAGTTCAATCTATTCCGGCACTTTCTCGCTCTTCGTCTCCTCGATCTCCTATTCAATTTGGCACTTTTGGTCAGACTTCGAGTTAGTCTTGGAGACCCCGGGCTAATTTTGCTTCTGCATTGTCTCAGTCCGCTGGGTTCTAATTGGTTGTTGGATAGTGGTGCCTCCCACCATATTACATCGAATATAGCGAACCTGGCTCTACACAGCTCCTATAGTCCTTCAGAGGTTGTCATGCTCCCGAATGGTTCCGGTGTGCCTATTACTCACAGTGGTTTCCACTTCCATTGTTCTGCCTAACTACACTTTAAATCTAGATAATATTCTCTGTGTTCCTAAAATGCAACGTAATCTTATTTATGTGTTTCAGTTATGTTTGCAAAATAATTTGTCTATTGAATTCTCACGCTTTGGTTTTGCTGTGAAGGATTTTCACACGGGGGCTCCTCTTCTCATGGGTCCAGCTAAAAATGGTGTCTACGAGTGGCCTTCTGCTTCGTTTCAGCCGGTTGCTCACTCTATTGTAGTTCGAGTTTCTTTTCAGGACTGGCATTCCCGCTTAGGTCATCCTGCAGGTCCAATTCTGAGTCATATTCTACGTCATTCTCAGCTTCCAGTCTCCAGTAATAAAGCACTATCCACCTGTGATGCATGTGCCTGTTCGAAGAGTCACAAACTGCCTTTTGCAGAGTCCAGTTTACGGTCTAGGTTTCCTTTAGAGATTATTTATTCGGATGTCTGGACATCGACTGTGATGTCTAAAGACAACTTTAAATACTTTGTCATTTTTATTGATCAATTTACCAGATATGTTTGGTTTTATCCTTTAAAGCGTAAATTCGATGTTGCTTTGGTTTTTCCTCAGTTTAAATCTTTGGTTGAGAACTACTTTAATTCCAAGATCAAAATTCTCTACTCGGATAATGGGGGTGAATACATCGCCCTTGCTTCATTTTTATCGTCTCATGGGATTTCTCACCTTACTACTCCGCCTCACACTCCGGAACACAACGGGTTTTAAGAGCGTCGCCATCGTCACATTGTTGAGAGTGGTCTCGCTCTGCTGCATCATGCGTCCTTACCCCTGTGTTTTTGGTCGTATGCTTTTTCTACGGCTGTCTACCTCATTAACCGCATGCCTACCTCTACCGTGAACATGATATCTCCCTTTGAGGCCATCTTTGGTTCACAACCAAATTATTCCAAACTCCGTGTCTTTAGTTGTCTCTACTATCCCCGGCTTCGTCCTTACTCCGCTCATAAGCTGGACCCCTCGTTCTCTTCTGTGTATCTTCCTTGGATATTCTGCGTCACAAAGTGCTTACCTTAATTTGCTATATATGAACCAGCTTCCAGCAAGGTATATGTCTCTCGTCATGTTGTTTTTGATGAGACTAGGTTTCCTCATGCATATATTTCTACTTCCGTCTCGGAGTCTACCTTTGACTACACGGATTTTATACCCTCGGGTTTGTCTCATGTAGTCTTGCCTTCCATTGTGTCTCCACCGAGTTCCCATTCTTCCAATGCCGACTCCTCCTTGGGCTCGGCTACTAGTCCCATCCCAATACATAGAACCATATCCATCAAGCATTACAGCACAAGGATGAGGACCTGGCGCAGAGATACTTCAAGAATATTACTCCATCCGTTCCAAAATTATAATGAGCGACATTTTTGTTTTTGACGCTTTAGAGCAACACGTTAATTCCGCTCATTTTGGGACGGGGAGTAATATGATAGCAATTAGCTCAATTACTAGCTGCTAATCATCGTGGACATAACATCGTTCTAGTTGACATCGTCTTGAAAATTACAAAATGTTGTAATTTTCTTTGCTCTTATGAGCTCCAACTCCCAACCTCCCAAGGAGGGTTTATATGATAGTCTAACTCCTATTTCTGTTATCAATTTACGAGCATAATACACTCCTTTCCGAATATTATGGATGTAAAATAAGTTTTAATTACCTCAAATACCACACTCCAATCTCTCTCTCTCTCACACACACACACACGCGCACACACACAGAGACCGAGTTGGAAGAAGCTTCGATGAGTTGGAATAAATAGGTAGAAAACTGACTGATCAGCCCAGACACAGAGACATACACACACACACACACACATGAGAGTGAGACAGTGCGCGGGAAACTGAATAATGAAAGAAAGATAGCACGCCCCATAATGATGTCTCCCTAGAAGTTGGCATTGCTTGAAACGGAATTTCACGCCCGCCTTTCACTTCATTCAAGTCTCAAGTCAAAGTCAACATATGGGACTGGAGTGGCGTCGACCCCTCCAAGCTAACAACATTTTCCTCTTTTTAACCATCATCCATATATTCTTGCGTGCCGGCCGGTAATGTTATTGCATAATCATCAGCCAAAACATTAACATGTCTTTTTGCCGTTTTAATTTCTTTCTTTCTCTAGCCAGCACATCGGCTCGCTCAATGTTTCATATATAATCGACTTCTTGGGATTCGATCAGTAGTATCAAAGTCGAACCCTGGCCATATTGATCATCCCTAGCTATAGAGATCGATAGATCTAACTTCTTCAACCTTTTGAAGTTTGCAGCTACTCAAAGTTAACCCGCAAAACACGCAGTTTCATCTATATATATATCTTCTTCTTCTTTCTTACAAATATGTATTCGCCTTTATTGATCTCCGGCCTGCATTTTCACGAAGCAAGCGAAATAGCTTTGCTTAGTATATATATCGCCAGGCTTTTCACAAGAGAAAGGCAATCAACAACTACATCTCTTGCTATACTTCTTACCTTCGGTTTCATGATTGTTGAATGTTCTGAATCTAAAGGTAGGGATATTGGTACAATCTCTTGATTCCGAAGAGACCACCTATATATCTAGCTAGTTTAAATTCGTCTTCTGCGTCATTTTAATTTGCTCACTTTGATTCACTCATGCCACATAATTATCCAATTAGTTCTCGGATAGTGTTATTTGGCCAAACAGTCATATGTGTGTGTGTGTGTATATATATACATATATAGCCTTAATCAGGAAAAGATGTACAAATGTTAATGCATACTTGTGGGAGAAGTGCATGTCAAGCGAAATATGTAGGAAACATTTGTAATATTCCTTTTCAAAATTTCTGTCCACAAAAAACCTCGTGAAGTTTGAACGAAAATATTTGCAACGTTGAGGAAAATTTTAATTTGCATCCTGTCGGCATAATCTCAGCTAGCTAAACATGAATTAGGCATTACATATTTATAATTCCATTTTGCCGGCCGTTCTTTTAGAACAAGAACAAGAACAAGCTAGCACATATATAGTTTCTATATTCCAATTGAAGCACAAGGCCATGATCACATATCTTTTTTCTTTTTGCCTCATCTTCTGAGATTGATATATCTTCCCCTGATCTCTTCTCGCACAACAGTAACTTGTTCTTAATTTCTTAATGAAGTGAAGTAGTTGGTCCATTTCACAAAGACCATCGGCCTTTAAATTAATTTCTCAATCACATCTACCCTTCAATTCCTTACGTATATGTGAGTGGATTTACGAGAATTTTTTTTGTTGTTGTAGCGCCTTTCATTGTTTTGATATATAGTGCAGTTAATTGTTAACAAGTTTTCAAAAACCAAAAAGCCATTTAACTGATGGACGGACAGATACAATTAATATTCATAATACATTACCTAAAGAAGGATAAAATGCAACAATTTTAATAAATATATATGAACTACTCTATTTAATTTTTATTTTGTTTTATCAGCAAAAAATATATATTATTTAAATTATAGAACGTATTGTTACAGTTAATTATGTTCCCGGACATGATTTAATTAGTTCCATTATAGAAATTAGGGGAATGCAGCAGTACAACTCCTCAATCTCATTCATCTATACATGCATGTTCTACTACATTTGCATTTTTCATCTAAAAAATAATATTCCCAAGAACTTATATAACAAAGTCTTGAAGTTAAACATATATATATAAAGCCATATCATACCATATAGTTTTATTATGTACAGCAACTAGATCAACACTCTTCTCCGGCCCATCAAATTCGTACGTTCTATGATCAGTACAAATATATGCTCTAGTTACTATAATTATATGCTCTCTTTTTTCCTAAATCTTGGAATAGGTACACTTGTTCTCTTAATTATGAACAAGATATCTTAATCTCTTACTGATCAATTTCACAACTATATGTTGAGATAGAGGCACATTCTGAAGCCAATTCTTCCCTCTTGGACTCATTCAGAAGCATGTTCAAGTGTTCAGCAATTTGAATAGATGAAGATGGAGGGTTTGAGTAAGTATTTTCCTTGGCAGCATCCTCTTGGCTTAATTGAGAAGCAACAAACTTATCGAGCACTCGCCAATCTGTAGTCATGACTTGATCCACTGCTTGTTCATTGTTGTTACTGCAAAATAAGTTGATATTTACTTGCTGGATTTGTTCTTGTGTGAGAATTGAGGACTGAAATAGGCTTCCATATGGAGAAGATGTAATAGTAACTTTTGGACTCTCTAACTGAGGGAGCTGGAGGAATGAGTCTTGAGGCATATTGTACTGCAACTCTAAGTCTTGTTTTGATGGATATTGATGGTGGCATGA
Source organism: Iris virginica (assembly GCA_025631175.1). Taxonomy (NCBI): domain Eukaryota; kingdom Viridiplantae; phylum Streptophyta; class Magnoliopsida; order Asparagales; family Iridaceae; genus Iris; species Iris virginica. Next base: position 4,830 of record JAOTQG010126390.1, read on the forward strand.
AGAGTAAGGATGAGATATCCGCCTTGACGACTCGAAATCAGGCATGAATGAGACCTGATCATCATACCAGCATAGAGATTCGTGCTCGTTTAGTCTCTGTACTGTTGTGATTCTCTTCTTGAATACCCTGCATACAACCCATCCTTCTTCCTGGCACAATCATACAAGTATTTATTAATTATTGTGTTCAAGCAGTATATTTTATTTTCATCACACTCTGAGATCATTTCTGATTTTCGAGATAAGAATAAAGAGAAAGCGACTCCTGCATATAATACATTGCTTATTAAGGTCATCTAAAAGACCATAAATGAATATTAATCATTACAATAATATTGTATCGAGAAGTGATCACATATGAGTACATGCAAGTGCATTCATCAATTACAAATGCCTACAAGCATAATGTAAATTTGAGATGAAGAACAATGGGAACTATATAAATAGGTCTCCATTCTTTTTCAGGTCTTTTCTCGAAAAAGAATCTTCATTGAAAGAGTGTATATTCAAGAAAAGGAGCATAACTCTGAGTATTGATAAGACTTAGCTCTAGTCTATCTTATTTTATATATGTCAAAACTTGAATGAAGCAAGCATTTGCATCGACAGAATGCTAAATGCACAATATTGTATGAGCATCCATCATACATAATTTGCTACTAATTAATGACACAATGTAGGGTTTAACTCATTATAAACTCTTATGGTGAAAAGTCAGCAAACCTGTTGATGTTAACATAATTGAGAAGGAAAGCTAGACTCGTGTACAAAAAACTGTATTTGCTTTTAAACATGTTCAAGTACTAAAACAAAAATTAATTTTTTTGAAGCCCTTAAGAGTGACAGACAGTTCATCAATAAATGTTTTTACTTGCCTGAGTTGCCCCATTTTCATTTGTTTCTAAACGATATTCATGCATGATCCAATCTGATTTTTGTCCATTTGGAGCTCGACCTTTGTAATACACCAATGTCTTTCTCATGCCAACCAGATTATGCTTCGAATATATACCCTTGTCTCTCCCGGTTGCTTTCCAGAATCCAGCTTTTGTAGCTCGGTTGGTTCGAGTTCCTGTTGGATATTTCTTATCTTTATGGCTAAAGAAGTACCACTCATTCTGCTCCTCAGTTCCCAACTTGCACAGATCTGTCAAATAAATAAAAATAAAAACTATGAAAAAGGAAAAGCTAACATCCAATATTGTTATACATGGTATGGGATGGTAATAGGAACCTTGAACATTTATGTTTGGGAAAGAGTTATAAAGTGAAGTTGCTACCTTCAAGATCCCATGGTTCAATTTTATACAGGTCAACATCTTTGATGACGTCCAGATCAATCCTTTTTGCAGCAATTTTTTTTCTGAGGTAGTAATCAACAAGTTCTTCATCGGTTGGGTGAAATCTAAAGCCCGGAGGAACGTGTGAAAAGGTGTTCATATTTCCAATGTATGATCAAATTACCTGCGCACATTTGAGAGCGAGGGAATAAAATATATTAATCCTCATGAAAATAATGAAGGGAGGAACATGTAATGTTTATTTGCAGCACTATTTATTTTATCATGCCAGCTTAAGGAACTGCATTCCTTTGTACAACGCACAAAATTAAAAAATATCTCATAAATATCGAGCCAGTAGAGATGAAAATGAAGGTGAGAAACGACTATATATGCAGTATTTGATGAGAATGCATGCCTTTATAGAGACGAGCAATTAAAGTAAACATCGAGCCAGTGCGATCTATAGCTAGATCTATTTTAGAGTCTCTAATTCAAATATATATATAATGCATGTATTATATCGCTCTCTCATCATACTTTACATGAATCGGTATTGGATAGTTCCAGGATTTACCTTTGTAGTTTGTACCAATTAAGGATCAAACAACTGAATGTAAGTAGTCTAGGTTTTGTAAGCAGTGGAGGAAGACAAACCAGTTCAGGTTGTAAAATTGAGGGGAGAAAACATGGAGCTGAGCTTCATTCCCTCATTTATTGTAAGATCAGCTTGGCTCAATATATTGTCCGAATGTTGGATATATAATATTGGTGACGATGACCCTGATTGTGTTCTATATATTACGAAAGATGGATGGATGATGTCTAATTTATGGTAACCAAACTAGAAAAAGATATCAGAAGAAAACTAGAAAGCGTCCAAGCTAGGCTCGATCGAACATATATATATATATATATATATTCTGGCATTCGATCCATTCTAGATTGTAAAGTTATACCAAAAAATCTTTTACATCATTAAGGAGAAGAAATTAACTAACCTCATGAAATTGCTGTTAGTGGCATCATGAGCTGTGTTAGTTTTGCGAATAACTACATATATATAGAAGCAGTGCAAGCGATAAGCTTAATTACATCCATTCATGAGCTTAATACTACAACATTAATGAAACTTTTATCAAGTAAGTAATGGAGAAAAAAATGCTCAGCATCAAACCCCCCCAATAAATGAATGAAGAAGAACTAAGATCATAATTATAAAAAAGAAATTAAGTGAACAGAAAATTAGAAGATCATATATGAGTGTAAATAAAAATTGAACAGTTGGATCTTTTTCTTGGATATATCATCCTCTAATTACTTGATGATCAAGATAATTATACTCGAGTTTATATTTTTCATGAGCAAACCACTCAAGTCTGCACCACTAAAAAAAGTAGAGATGCTACTTGAAAATAACACCCTAATCAAAATATACTCACTTTCTGCAAATACATAGAAATATATACATACTATATAAAATCATTCAAAAAAGAAAAAGCCATGAAGAATTTCCTAGCTAACTATCAATCAATCTTATAAATACATGCATACTATATAAAATCATCTATCCAATGTATATATACAAGTGTTTTAATATATTCACTCTCAAAACAGTACTAGATCTAATTACTAGTGAACTTGATCTCAAGTTCTTCCTTCTTCTTTTTTTCTTTTTTCTTTTTTTTGTAAAAAAGAAAATTATGAGAACAAGAAGAAAGAGGGTAATTAAGCTACTACTATATAAATGGACATGATTTCCACACAAATAAATGGATTAATCCCCTCATTTATCATCTAAAAACACTTGAAAAAAGTACATATATATATTTACACCAATTAATGAGGAAGATTAGAGGAAAAAGAAGCTGGAGAAATACAACTGCAAGAACAGATCTGCTTGAGGCAGAAATTTGATTTTCGAGGGCGAAGGAGGAGAGTGGGCCGGGTGCAGAGAGAGAAAGCGATCAAAGTCCACTTAAGCCGACAAAAAAGCAAAGGGGTGCAGAGAGAAGGTGGTTTTAATTTGGACCAAAAGAGGGTACCTCGGGAATTGAACTGAAGACTCCCCCGAGAAATTCTGTCGCCTTTCTGAAACCCTTGTCTTCTTGTTGTCCGAAAACAAGATCAGATCCCAAAGAGCAAAAAGGAAAGTGAATGAAACCAAAAAGGAAAGGTTTCTTTTTGTTTGGAGGGTGATCAAGGGTGAGAAAGAAAAGAAAGTAGGGGAAAAAGGATGGTTGTTGTTCATAGGAAAAAGAAGAAGCAACGTCAACCAATCAATCAATCAATGAAGGAATGAGAGCAAATTAACTACACAGAAAAATGCAGCTGGTTGTTGCTCATCCCTTTCTTTCATTCATTTTCCCTCTACTAGTTTTTTCTATCTTCTTTATATACAAGTACTATGCCATGTGCGTGTGTGTGTGTAGGTTTCACCTTCGATCGATAGGCTTGATTGTTGGAAAAGCTTCCCGCGAAAAAAGGGACGCGGAGATCGAAATGGTGGCTGTGAAATACTTCTTCCACCACCTCCCTTCCACCAGCTACTGATGGCGACCACAACACAACCAGCTGATTTTATTATGTTTCTGCTAGCTAGATAGCTATCTAGGTTGCCGGAAGAGAGAGAGAGAGAGAGAGAGAGAGAGAGAGAGAGAGAGAGAGAGAGAGAGAGAGCTGAAAGGTAAGAGTGAAGAATCTGACGGCATGGATCACTTCAGCATACTGTAAGAGTGAAGAATCTGACGGCATGGATCACTTCAGCATACTTAAAAGCAAAATTTTATTTTCTCTTTATCTATATGGAAATTAGAAAAAACAATTAAAAAAGTGCTATACCCTCCATGAAAACTGAAAATTTGATTATATTTATTTATTTGAGAAAATGTTTGCTCAAAAATAAATATTTTTACACTTTTGCATTATAAATTTTCAATATTAGCTGTCGGGATATTCCAAAATGAAAATTTTTGGACCAAAAGTTTCTATTGAAATCACTATTGATAAATTCTTTTTAGTCAGCACATTTGATTAGTGATCTAATTAATTTGTGAAATTAACACTAACATGTAAGACACGTGAAAAAACAAAAATTTTGATGATAGTAATTTATATTTAGAAATAATTAAAGGAAAAAAAATGTCCCTCCTTTCACTTATTAGTAGTCATTTGTAAGTCTGTCAATTTGGGTTACATGAATTGAAATTCGTTGAGTTACAACAAATAATATGTTGTAAGGGATTCAATCTATTATAGCTTATTTAATTTATCGATTAACTCAATTGTGTACCATATGAATTAAATTAAATTTGAATTAATATATTGGATACTTTTTAGCACCAATATGTATAATTCTTTAGACATTTTAATGCACAAATCTGTAGTTAAATAATTTTTAGTTGAATTGAGTTATTTAACCGATTAAATCGAATTAGATTGGATCGATTATTTACCTATTTTGAGAGGCCTAATCATTTGTAATTGAGTATGGGCTATGGAAACAAAAATGCTGCACCAAGGAGTTGGTCCAGCGGCTCACTACACCCAAGGGTACGTCGAGATTCATCCACATTTACTCAAAGTATCTACTACGATTCGATGGTTAAAATTATATTTAATGACCTCTAAACATGATTCTTAAAGTTAACCAACCAAACGTACAAAAAGCTCGGGTGCAGTGCCGCAATTCTATTTTCAGGTAAGCTAGGCAAGCATGTACTCCAATTGTACATTACACTACTAAAAAATCCAATAGTTACGTACAGTTAATTTATCGACACACACGATTCGTCGATAATACTGTCAAAAATAACTAACATCAACAAATAATCCGATGAGAAATTATTTTTTGGCCAGCGAAATAAGTGATTTGTCAAAAATGTTCGTCAATAAACAAAAATTGTTTATGGACCTTTTCGTGGAACAGGAGGTGGGACATTTGCCGATGGACTGGACACCGCCAATGCAAACGTCGTCGTCAGTAATTAATCCCCGATTAATTAAGGGCTAGATCATAAGTCCAAGATGGTGATAGATTGTGATAGACGGTACTGTTCAAAATATGAGATGGAGTAGATGGAGTAGATGAGTTTTTTTTGCTA
>JAOTQG010126401.1:0-10208 GCA_025631175.1 Iris virginica
AAAAATCAAAAGTAAAATGAAAAGAGTGAAAATTTATATAAATATAATACTCAATATTATAAAATATAAATATATTAGTAATATAAGTGTATATAAGTAATTAACTAAGTAAAAAAATTTAATATATAATAATAATATTATTTTGGTTTAGTTCGGTTGGAAAAGTGTAATATCAAGACTAAATCATATCCAAACCAATATTCTCGATTTTGAATGTTTTAAAAACAGAAACCAAATCAATACATTAGTTCGGTTTATGGATTTGGTTCGGTTCGGTTTTATATTTTTTTTGCTCGGCCCTAGCTTCTATCTATTACCGAGGCAAGCTAAAGTACGCAGCCCCAGCGCATGGTAGATAGACGCACCAGTTTCTTAGATTTACATCAGTCATCAGTACTAGTACTGATTACGTAATAGAAGAAGAAATTCGGAGAGAAATCTGTTTTGATCTTCTAGCAGAAAGAATTTGGAAAAGAAATGGGGTGGGCTCGTTTTGATCTGTTGATTCTACTGGTCGCCATGTTATGGGCGCCTTCTCTTTCCGATTTGATCATCTCCAAAGTTGACCGACGCGTATGCTCTCTTTCCCTCGATTCTTTTGATAGCTCATTTGGTGGAAATGCTTACATTTTCTTAATTATAAGTTTTTTTTTCTATGATCTATAATTACCCATATTTGACTGAGCTCAATTATAATTCCTGCCAAGACTCGAGGATTTAGGGAGGGGGTTTTATTTGTTTTCAATAGTATGTGTAGGGTTTTGCTGGGTTTTGAATGTTTGATGCTCAAATTATCTGTCTGTGGATGCCTAATGAAAATTGCAACTATGGATATTAAACCTGCATTCTGTATTACTAAGATGGTGATTTTACGTATATATTGCACATATCCTTGGACCTTTTAAACCAGTGTAATCACTCGGTTTAGTCTCTTTTGAAAGATGAAGCTTAGGATTCTCGTTGCTTTGTGGAATAAAGAAGATTGAATATTGACGTTATAAGAATGTGCTAGTAGTTCTTATAGTGGTTATTTCAGAAGTGTAGTTATGAATGTCATACATTGTGGACTTTGAGAGGAATGGATTGAGTAATGTAGTAATGTTTCATTGTACTTTGAGGGTGTTGGATTTCTGGTCTATGATTCACATTATAATACGAGAAGGGAGTATGATACTATGATAAAACATTAAGTGTTTGAAATGTGTATCGTGATGTGTAAGTTAAAGTTACTGGGAACTAGAACAAAGCAAAGAAATTGTGCTTGTCTGTACTATTTTTCAAGTTATGGATAGTTTTCCCAGAATTTCTAAGTTTAGGAGTGCGGAAGAATAAACCTACCCTACTGCCACAGTTAGACATGTGACCTGGCTGAACTTGCCCGTTGTTCATTGCGTTATATTATTGCCTCTAATGCTATCCTGTTCTTTATGTTGCAGGTTGATTTGAGTTCACAGATAGTGCGCATGACTTCATCCTTAAAGGTCCGTGTTAATGTTTTTTTTGCCTCATCTTGAGGATCTAATTCCCAGTGAGGAAAACATTCAGTGATGAGATTGTTCACTTAAATGCGTTTCTTGTTTTCCATTCACTATGCTTGTAGTTGTTGGGGTTTGAAGTTTTGAAGATTTTAACTGCCTTGTTAACAGGTGGAAAATACTGGTGCTGATCCAGTTTCACAGGTTTTACTGGCCTTCCCAGATCATCAGGCAAAGAACTTGGCGCTATTGATGGCTGTAAGTACCGAAGGGAAAGGCAAAATGAAAGAGTCCACTGGTCTTGCAATTGAACATGTGCAGCCAGACGGAATGCCCCCTTCATTAACTTGGTATTCGGTAGGGCTGTCCAAGGGAATTGATATGGGAGAAAGTCTGACTTTGGAGGTTTTTGCTGTATTTACCCATGCACTACGGCCATTTCCAGAGAAAATCACTCAAGCAGAACCCCAGCTTGTGGTGTTCCAGGATAGTGCACACTATCTATCACCGTATGCAGTGAAGTTCCAGTCACTTACTGTTAAATTGCCTGATTCAAAAGTAGAATCTTATACAAAGCTGGAGAATACTAAGTTATCCGGTTCAGAGCTAAAATATGGTCCCTATGAGAACCTTCCTCCTTTCTCATACACTCCCGTGGTTGTTCATTTCTTGAATAATCAGCCATTTGCAGTTGCCCAAGAGTTGGTACGAGAGATAGAGATCTCTCACTGGGGTAATGTGCAGGTGACAGAGCATTACAAACTTGTCCACGGAGGTGCCCAGAGCACTGGGGAATTTTCCAGGTAGTTTTTGGGATTGTAATGTTTTCCTACTGTTACTTGGTGAATCCGAAGCTTGACAATTTCCGTGTATTTTGAATACTTCAGGCTGGATTATCAGGCCATGCCCCATGTCAGAGGTGCATCAGCATTCAGGAATCTTGTGGCAAAGTTGCCTCCAAGAGCTCACTCTATTTACTATAGGGATGAAATAGGCAATATTTCTACATCTAACATATATGGTGATTCAACAAAGGTGAGATTTTTTTGTTATGCAAAGAGTATTATCGTGGATTTATTACCTTTTTTCTATTTATCATTTCTGTTTACAAGTATTGCTTTGATTGTCAGACACTTCTGGAAATCGAGCCTAGATACCCAATGTTTGGTGGTTGGAGAACTTCTTTCACCATTGGATACGGTTTGCCACTTCAGGACTACTTGTTTCAGTCAGAGGGAAAACGTTTTCTTAATTTCACTTTTGGTAGCCCAATGAACGAAGTTGTTGTTGACAATCTCACTTTGAAGGTACCAGCTAACTTTTTCGAGTATCGACATTTCACATATCTGAGGCTGGATTCATTTACTTTCGCTATGTTGGGTTAGAGGAAACTGATACTTCTTCCGTCCCTAAATGAGTGTTCACTTTTACTCATGATCATGAACAAGAACATGCACTCATATCGGGGTAGAGTGATAGTAAAATGAAGAGCGAGCAAAATATAAAATTAAAATCTAGCTCAGCCTTTGTCCCTGTTACTTGGGTTCAGCTACATGATTAGGTTTTGCAAGACCATTTGAAAGTCACGTCCACGCATATCCTAAGTGAAAGAAAATAAAGTCAATAGAAACTATTTCCTTTCATTATCCGGTTAATATGAAATTTACAAATTATATCGTCATCCTTACAATGTAATATATTTTCTGAGTTGCTCCTTGGATAACTTAATGTTTAACCATGCCCAATGAGTAAGAACAATGTAACCAACAACTCTAACCATTAATATGAACCGGATATTTCGAAATACTGCATCAGTCAATCTTCAGGACTAACATATTTATATAGTTGCTTGAAATAAAAATTCTCAGTCAACAGCCTAAATAGCTGACCAACACTTGACATCATAACAGAATCGATAAAAGATTGGCCCGCAGCAGACTGTGTATGCTTACGGCAGTCCTTTTCATCTAACAAGGTGACTGGTGCTTAATCTGGGAAAAGTGTGAAGCTGAGATATCAGAGCATTCCGGGAATCAAGAAAATTTAACCAAAAGAAAGCAGCACCTTTTTTCAAAATCTTTGGACTCATGTGAAAATGCTTTTCCTACTCTTTGTAGAACTTCCTGTCCAATGAAGCTTCGAAAATATATGAAGATGTTAACATTATAGGCTTAAGCACCCTCCACCGAACTGATGGAGCCTTTAAGGGGTTCAGAACTTCAGATCATCTAAACTGGCTCTATGACAGTGATCTATTCATGTTGAAGTTGGACAATTCCTGCATTAAGAATAGAGTTGGGTTTCCGCGGTTGGTGTTTTACCTTTTTTGATTCATTTTCCTGGTTTTCATGGTCGAAGATTATACAATCCAGTCAATCAGTTTGGCACATTAAAGATATTCTTGGGTGATTTGGGCATCTTGAGCAAGGTAGCAAGTTGGACGTAGTCTTAGGTTCATCTTGGTCTAGTTTAATTTGTTCTAGTTGTTTAATAATATGTAGAACACATACTTTACATGATTCATAGGGCGCTCACTAATCCACACTTGTAAACCTCTGCTTCTCCGGACCTTCTTCCACTATCCCCACCCGCCTCACCCTAAAGTTTCACATAGTGATAGGGGATATCAAAGCTGACGCTTGCTAACGAAGACAACAAAGTGCTGAGTTTCCTTGTTCTGTGCATATGGAACTCCACGTCTTTCGTAAGAGGATGCACTTATTTGTGTTCCTTGACTCCCTTGTAGTCTAAGTTCTTCAATGTTCAACATTTTGACCTACTAGCTGGACTGGGCTTTGCTTGAAGTCGGTGAGATCTTGTCCCGATCATCCTATCTTGTAAACCTGTAGTTAAAGCTTAACCTGGATTAGCTAAGTTTTAATTGTGGGAAAATAGTTGCTACAGTGCAGCTAATCAGTTTTGTCACACAACTACACAAGCAACAGACTTGAGTGAAAGAAACTCAAAGGAGGCTTGGTCCAATGTGTTTTAGGATTCAATGTTGTGCTCACCATTATGCTCTGTCTTGTTTCTTTTTTCTCCGATCAGAACCATTATGCCATGTCATGTGTTTGACCTCTTGGTTACAGTAGATACTATCATGACTTTATTTACTTTGTCAACATTTCATAGTCTTTCCTTGCCTCTAGCATTGCCACCTGAGCTTCTAGTATCAATCCTATCACAGTCCTTATTTGAGACTCACTTAACAATGGTCAATTACATGTTTGTCTTCAACTTTTTGCACCAAAACTTTTTCCTAGCTCTACCTGGTTTGTAAAAGAAGTATCTCTTTGGAAAATAGCTCATCCTGCATCCTCAATATGGATACATTCTAATTGTTTGTCGCCTTTTTATTTTTTGCACTAATTGTAGCAAGTATGTGTATATGTGTATCCTTCTTTGATTTACTTTGGCAAAGGTTTATGTTTCATCATTTGTGCAGTTGAAACCATGATTACAGGCTTGCATTGTTGAAAATTTGCTTCAAAAACTTAAATGGTTTTCTTCATTACAGGTTGTTTTGCCCGAGGGGTCGAGAGATATTTCTGTCTCTGTGCCATTTGGTGTGAAACGGAGGCAAGAGGTACAGCTGAACTCGGATTTTATACTATAACCTATTATTATAATTCTCTATTATTTATCGTGCTCCTTGGTCTTGCAGATAAAAATTTCTCACTTGGATTTGGTTGGTAGACCCGTTGTTGTTATTGAAAAGGCTAATGTTGTGCCAGAGCATAATCAGCATTTTCAGGTATTCCTTTCACCATGCAATGTCAAATATGATACATTGAGAGAGGTCTATGGGTCAGTGGTGTATAGAAATTAGAAATCTGCTACTTCCCATACCACAGAATATCCTTATATGTTGTTTTTTTCTTTTCTATCTTATAAGTAAAGATTTTCTTTTTCTCTCTCTCTCTTCCCATGTTTTGTAAGCACTGAGCTTGGTTGGAATTGGGAAATGCCGCAATGATTTCTTGTTTGAACTGTCGAAGGTCAGGGTACTTGGCACTTGTGAGATTAAACTCTGTTTAAGTTGACAGTTTTCTCGAGGGCTGAACTTGGAAGGCAAGATTTCTTGGTTGCTAAACAAATGATATGAATTGATAACCCAATTTATCAATTTATATCAGAAGTAGTATCTCTTTTGAACTTGGATGAAGCATTCTTGAATCTGTTTCTGTGGGAATTAATTTTAATACTTCCCAGATTTGCTGGTTTTGTTAGTTCCATTTAGTTACTTGGGCTGTTTGTTTTATGGAAGTGACTTGCAAAAATGATTTCGGGAAGGCATGTTACATGCAAAAGTTGTCATTTATGGTTAAAACATGGAATTTGGCCAGAAAATACCTTGAGCAAGTCATTTTCGTTGAAACAAATTGGGAAAAGTAGCTTCCAATAAGAGTAAGTAGAGACAAAAGTGGGAGAGCGATGGGCTTCATTTTGCAGTAATGAATTATGGAGTTCAAATACCTTGTTTGTTTTCCTTAGAAGAATGACTTTCCCTGGACTTGTAGATTATTTTACAACTGATTCGGGATCTGAGACTACCAAACCCCGCAGAATTTGGCTTCGTGAAACAAATAGAGCTAGAGAACCTTAAAAGAGTTTGCATTTGCCCTTCTAACATTTACAAGCAACGGAGGTGATTTAGCCGACTATATTATGATTATTGAATATGCTATATATTCACAAAATTGTTTCAAGTATTTTCGTAACTGCTTAAAGATTCCCCACCTCTTTCTTCAATTGTGCCGTCGATTTATGGTATTTAACGTTATAAAGTCTTATTTCTTTCTGTAAATGATTTGGTAAAGTATTGCTGTACATATGGGGCCTGTTTGATTCAAACTGAAACAGGAAAACATATAGTTTTTGGCCGATGATTTCTATTTCATGATTTATGAGTTGATGATAAACCTTGAATGTTCATTGATTCAGCCACTGAGAAGTGCTTGTTTGCTGTTATAAATTTTTTGTTCGAGGATGAAGAGAAATAAAATCCTTGGAATTAAAGATTTTGGTTTAAGGGTATTATGGGGATGAAAATTTTCATTAAAAGAGGGGTGAGTTTCCAGTGTCTTTTGAACAGCAGGACCCACAATGCTTGGTGGTTACAGTTTATAGTTCTTTGTGTGTGTGTGTGTGTGTGTGGGTGCGTGTGCGTGTGTATCTCAAGTGTTGTAAATAGTTGATGGTTTATGGCCCTTAAAACCAAATCAAACAGTCTCATAGTATTACTGTCACATTTATTTTGCATGAACTGTTCTACAGGTAGAATTTACTCGCTTTGATATTTATCAAGTGCCACTTGAAGTTGTATTTTCTTCTAGTTCAGTTTTCACATTTATAAAATGTTTTTCCAATTGTTGTTTTTTGCATTTCCAGGTCTATTACAAGTTCAACAGCCTCTCACTTCTCACAGAACCCTTGATGTTGATTTCTGGAATTTTCTTCCTTTTCGTTGCCTGCATTGTATATGTGCATGCTGACTTGACTATCTCGAAGTCTTCTCCGTCTTATTTGGCAAAACTGCAGTGGGATGAGGTATGCTGATGGGACATCGGTAAATCTCACAAGATAGCCTTGTAAAAGGAAAAAAAATTCCCTTAAGCTCGACTGGTGATAATTTCAGGTACAAGCAACTATTCAGCAGATACAAGATGTCATCAGCCGGTGTTTGGCAATCCACGATAAGCTGGAAGCATCATTGCGTGATCTTTCTCGGACAGGTGATGTTCAAACCTGTAAAGCAGCTCGAAAAGCAGCTGACAGTTCATTGAAAGAGCTTTCTAAAGAGTTGAAACCCTTGTTAAGTTACTTGCAGTCTTCACCACAGGCTTTGCAGATATTGACCAAGGTTTGACATTTTCCTATGTTATTTATCTGGACCATGATTCTTTTGTCCATAAATAATGCTGCTTGTATATTCTATTCATGTTGCATGATTGCTCTTACAACCATTTTCTTTGTGCCGTTGCATCTCTTCACATCTGCTTTCTTCTAACGAGGACAATGGTTTCTTTTCTTCTGGTACTACTTAAGCGTTTGTATTTCTGTCTATGTAGGTAGAAGACCTGGTTTCCAAGGAGAGAGACCTACAAGAAAAACTAATATTGAAGCATACTACAGTGGTAGATTCATACGAGAAAAAATCTGGGGGGCGAGATCTTGAGAACCGTGTTGTTGCAATTCAGCAGAAGATTACGGCTTTGAAGCAGGAAATTGATGATCTTCTTGAAATCATCGATGAGATTTAATAGACTAATGAACAAGTAAACCTTTTTTTCCTCCACATCATACGTTAGTTCACCAGATGTATTGGTCAGAGTTGTTAGGATGTAATCAACCTTAATATCCTTATTTACCAAGGGAGAGGGTCTAAATTTTGCTCCATAGTTGACAAAAACTTGTGACAATCTGACAAGCGGACTTACATATTCAGGTTGTTCTTTTCGGCTGCAATACGTATACGACTTCTAGCTTTCCTTCCTTTCTTTCTTAACGTTGCTTAACCAATTTGAACCAGATGCTGAGGTTGTCCTTTGTTGGTTGCTTGCTAAGCTCGAAGAAAGAGTAAGGCACTCATTCAACCCAAGTGAGTGTCGAATTTTGTTTCCTTGATAATTTTGGATCAATGGATTACTATGTTGGAAGAACCATGATCAAAACTTCAACACTTTTAGGATGAATATGACGCAAAAATTCCGCAAATACTTTTGTGTTGAAGCCATCAGAGTGTCAGAGTTGGATTCTGTACTTGAAGACTACACAAAGATTCACAAAATTTTCATTTTGAAGTTGTCAAAACTGGATTCTACACTTCGAGACTCCACAAACTTTCCATTTTAGTTATAACTAGTGTAACTTCATTTTCTTTTAGTTAAAAGAAAATTTAATATAATGAAAGGTTAATGTCATAAATACTCACAGTTCACAGGTAAATATGAAAATAAATTTTAGATATATAATAAAAATATTAATTAATATTTGCAGTTTATAAATATTAGATCATTTTTGTTGTTCAACGATTCATAATAAAAATGTGAGCATAGAGCTCTAACAAGCTCGTGAATTTGATTTGAGTCGATCAATTTAGACTCATCTCAACTCGACTTGATTCGACTCACGGTGCTTTCATTAGTCAAGCCAAATATAATGTGCAGGCAAGTCATATTTTGCGAGTCCGACTCAACTTGCGAAGCTCGCGAACCGGCTTGTTAAGGACTTGTTAAAGTTTGACTCGATTCGCCATTAATAAGTTAAAATTTGTACTCATTTTAAAAGAAAAATACAAAAAGATAACTTATATCATTTAGTGTATACTTTTTAGGGTATAAACGTCTAGCACCCATTTTTTAAATTATAACTCAACTCATTTTAACTAATTCAATTTAATTTGACAATTTAATTTGAGACTTAATATCACGTATACACATTTTTTTTTTAAAGTAAGAACCAAGTGAAAATTTCATATCAGTTATATTCTACAATTCCCCAAAAATATAGTAAACAGCGTGATCTAATGCTATGGATGCTTATAAATTTCTTTATTTAAGAAAAAGGGATAACTTCATAAATGATCCCTGAACTTTGGCCGTTTTTATGAATAGTTTCTGAGCTTAGAAATATTTTATAAATGACCAAAATTTGAAAAATCGTCTCATGGATGGTTCCTCCGTTAGTCAACCGTTAATTTTGACTGTTAACATTACGAATTGACAGAAATACCCTCTTTCCCTTCTTTGCAGATTCATGAACCTGGCCTGAGCTCCACTTCTGCTTCAAAACCCAGAAATCACAGCAACAACAGCAACCTCCATTTATGAAGAACAACAGCAAGGACAGAAATTGAAGAATCAAAATTATGAACCCAAACCCAGCAACACCTCACAGCAAAGAACAAAGAAGAAGAAGAAGAACTGAGATTCAATATTCAAACGAGTTTTTCAATCATTTATATTTCCAATAAATAAATAAAAGAAAGAAAATTACAGATTTAACACCCAGATTCAGATCTGCCCTCCACGACCTCATCCCTCTTTGCTCCTCCTCCACTGTCCAGCGATGAATCCGATTGAACCGACGTATTTCTCACTTTCAATGGTTTCACACAATCCAAAAATCAATCCCAACATTACCATTCACAATCGAAATCGAACCATCCACTCCAGAATAGGAAGAGATGATGTGTAATCTTGAAAAAATCTTGGCAATCCATCTATTCGAGAAGAGGAGGAGGCGGTGAGGAGGCTTCCTTAGCCCAGATGCATCCCTCTCTCTCTTTCTCTCTCCGCCCAGATCTAAAACGAGAGGGAGAGAGAGGTAAAGAAAGAAAAGAGTTGTTTGATTTGAGTGAAGAATCAGATCTTTCGGCTATAGAGGAGAGAGAGACACCGGCGAGAAGAGAGAGAGAGAGAAAGAGAAAGAGAGACCAGGTTTTCAAATCCACCTGACTGATTTTTTGCAAACCCAGATCTTCGTTTCTGCACTGCAATTGACGGGTTGGTGTGTGTGTGTGTGTGTGTTAATTTGTGTGCGTAATGCAGCCTTGCATTCTTCTGCTGGATAATGGTCCCTAGTTTTGACGGTGAATATTTCTACAAGCGCTGCTATACTGTTGCTCACTACATTAGTGTACAGCCATTTGTAATACTAGTGGAAGCCCGTGGGTAAACCCACGTGGCCCCTTACACCCCTTTCATTCCCTCCTCTTTTCGCCCCCAAGCC
>JAOTQG010126422.1:0-10207 GCA_025631175.1 Iris virginica
GACCGAAAGGGCGAATTGGGTGCCTAACCCCTTCCCGATTCGTAACCTAGCCCCTGGACCTACAATCTCTTACACTTAAAATGCTTGTGCTTCCGAAGTCTTACAACACAAACGGAGGTGGCGACTCTCAATTTTTCATACAAGTTGAGCGGTCACTAATGAGAAACCCGCACTTGTACCAAAGTTCTCATCACACACGCCCGATGACACGTTTCATCCGAGAAACCTCGATCAAATAATCCATGATCCGAGGGCGTCAAGAACGGGGGTTCTCACAGGAGGTGCTGTCGAAATTTCATCAATAACAAGTAACCTAGCATTTATAAAAGATGAGGCTTTAACAATGCGTATGTGCCGGTGCATTTTCGAATGAGATAGAAGCCTAACCGCATCTTCTGAAACCTAGCAATGTAGGTCACTAAATATTAATCTATAGTAATAGAGATCAATTAGAAAATACAGATGTTAATTATTCCCCATGTGAATGCAAAAAGTACTGATAATTGAAATGGCGAGTGATGATCGTAGTTGTATGTATAACCATTTCGTTCCTAAGTTGATTTACAGAAGAGTTCATTAAGGGGTGAAGCACTTAATTGACTTTTTAATGGTATGTAAAAACTATATGCATGGGGAGAAAATGCGTTGTCCGTATTTGAAGTATAAAAATCATAAGTTTGAGACCTCTATGCATGTTGAGAAACATCTGTATTAACATGGTTTCGCTCCGAATTACACGAGGTGGATTGCTCAAGGAGAACAGCTACCGAAGTTTGTATATCCAAATAATCCTCTGATCAATGAAATGGACCGAGCTTAGCGAGTTTTTTAGAGTAGTGACATCAAGTAAGCTACCCGTCGAAGACATGGAAAGGCTTGAGAAAAGCATTGTTGTTACCATTTGCAAACTCGAGAAGATATTTCCCATTTCATTTTTTGACTCGATTGAACATTTACCAATCCACTTGGCTTATGAAGCCAGAGTTGGTGGTCCGGTGCAGTACAGATGGATGTATTCTTTCGAGCGTTTCTTGGGAGCTTTGAAGAAAAAGTTGAGCAATAGGGTAAGGGTTGAAGCATCGATTGCAGAAGCTGTGGTTATAAATGAAATAGTTGCCTTTGCCTCTAACTATCATCCTGAGGAGGTTTAGAAAAGCCTATCTAGACATGGACGGATGTATGATGGGGGTGATCCGAAATACAATGATTGCATGTCTGTGTTTAAATTTCCTGGTCAATTCATTAAAAAAAAAAAAAAAAAACTTATAAGAAGCGAATGTTATCCCAAACATAGTTTGATGCTGCCAGACTTTTTGTTCTTCTCAATTGTGATGAGGTTGAGGAATACGTAAAGTAAGTTGTCAAATTAAAGCTCGTCGTTCCGTTCGAACACCTAAATATGTGATATTATACAAAATGCAATGATTTCCTATTGTAGTATGTTGAAGCTGAACCAGATGATCTTCCTATCGAACTAATTCAGATTAGAACAGACAAGGAATTTCCTCGATGGCTAAAAGAATATGTAAGTTCAAACAATACACGTTATTATCAATTTTATAACTTGAAACAATATTTGTATGTTAAAACAACTTTTGTAACTTTTAATAGGTAAGAGATCACCCAGAAGACTCCAAGGCATAAAAGCTTAGTTTGCTAGCAGAAGATCCTTACATGGAAATAAACTAGTACAAAGGGTATTTTGTTAATGGATGTGTATTTCACATACGGTGAAACAAGAGCAATGTGGAATAGCGGTTTTAATCTTAAAGGCAACCTTGAATACTACGTTACACTCACCAAAGTGATCGATTTGAGGTATAGGGGTAGATATAAAGTAGTCCTCTTCAATTGTGATTGACGAGATGCATCTGAGGATGTTCGCAAGTATACCACCTTTGATCTAATTGATGTGAAGTGGGACATTCGGGTGATGATGTTTTCATATTCGCGGCACAAGCACAACAAGTCTACATGATTCCTCACCCTTCTAAATGCCCGACTGAAAGAAGCTGGTGGGCGACTTGAAAATGTAAGGCTAGGAGTCATATTGAGATAGCCTATGCTTCATCCCCTTTATCAGAGAATGAATCATCACTTGCAGGATGTTATCAGGAGGATGAAATGCCCGTGCTTCCATTAGTTACAGAGCAGGGTGTGGAAGATGTTTAACCTCATGAAAATGAAGAGATTCCTTTCGAGGAAGTAGAACAAGAAGCCAATGATGAAACAGAGAATGATGATAGTGAAAAATCAGATAAGGAAGTAGCAGAAGAAATATATGGTGAAGAGGTTAACATTGAATATGAATTTGACAACGACGATGATGATTTGTAAAATGCTAATTGGTGTACATGCACTTTATTTTCCAATAGTAAAGTAATTATTGTATAATTATTGTCGCCTCTGTCTATAAGTATGTTGTGTATACAATTTCTTGTTATATATGTGTAATTGTGTGTAGCTATGCCTGATGGTATGAGAGGTAGCGACCGTAAACCACGTTTGATCCCAGGGAGACCACCACCCACCCCATAGCAGGATCCCTAGCCAAGTATACCCAGGATACCCAGGACAGCTGATGGAGCACGGACATTAAGGACAATTGTTAGAGCAGAGACATCAGGGACTCCTGATATCGGATTCAGTACACCATACACTACAGTCGTGACCCAGGGCACACCTGGCTCTTTGACTGGGACGCAAGTTCCATGTACCGCCCAGTCGACTCTGCCACATCCTGACACTCGTTTAGTACTCCGGTTATACAGGGGAAAGTAAGCGCATTACTTTATCTTTTGAGTTCTTTATGTTTATGAATATTGAGCGTGCATTAAAATATATTGTTTGTATAAATCATTTTCAGATTTGTTAATGAGGAATTGGATGATGATAATATGCCTTCGTCCTGGTATGGTAGGGAGGTGAGGACCATGAACTGGCAGGAGTTCGTGCCCACACTTAGTAGAGTGCCAGAGAGAGAGAGAGTGAGAGAGAGAGAGAGAGAGAGAGAGAGGCGTTGGTGGAACGAGTTTAAGGTAAATGTTTAATTTTTTATTCATTAAGTTAAATGTTTAAATTTTTTATTCATTAAGTTAAATGTTTAAGTTTTTTATTCATTATAAATATATTTTAATTTCCATTGAATTACTTGTAAAATCTTAATTGTTGTTTATTTTCTATTTTTGACAGCTCGCTTATAGATGGTCTGGGTATATTGACGATGATGCTCGGCGTGCATTCCTTCACATTGAGGGACAACGCTTCAAGAACATCATCTACAAAAATAAGAAGAAGGGTTGGATGGGAAGGGAAAGCCCAATTTCATGATGGATGAGATCTACCAGAGGTTCATCGAGCACTGGGAGATCTCGAATATGAGGGCTGCATGCGAGCGGGCCAGAGCGAGACTGATGAGAGATTTTCTAACACGAAAACAACGCGCAAGAGAACGCGGTCGATCAAGTAATAAAGTGATGAGTAAAGGTCGATCCCACGAAGACGGTTGAATTAATTCTGTAAGTACTGGATACTGGAATTCAATCTTAATCTAAGTAAACTAATTGTAGCGATTGTTTTGTGAATTAAATTAAACTACTACTGTTAAAGAGAGTTCAAGGTTGTCAATCTCAAAATTCCAATTAACAATATAAACCAAGTAAATAATAAATATGAACTTCGAATCGAGGTTGTCAATCTCTATTTTAATTCACCCAAAACGAAGCGAAGTAAATAAATTGCAATTAATAAAACTGCCAATCTAGGGTTGTCAATCCTTGATTTGCATAACTAACAAACTAATGAGATCACAATTGAGATTCAAGACTTGGGGTTGTCAATTCCTAATCAAGAACACACACAAGTGAAATCAACAAGCAAAACGTACGAACAATTATCAGATGAACTTACGTAACAAAGGTTGTGAATCTTTGTGCTTGAAAACTCCAATTGATAATTGATAATCTCTTGGAAGCAAAGAACAATAAAACTAAGTCTAAAATTTGCCGGGAATTGTATTTTAGGAGTGCTGGAAAAACTAAAAGGAGGCAAGAGAGAAACCCTAATGGTTTCCTTTGCCTTAAATACCTAGGTAAAAATAAATTCCCTAAATTATTTTTAAAATAGAAAATACATAATAATTGATTAAAAATTGATTTTCTAATGTGTCTTGGAGTCTTCATATGGTAATACTCATCTCTGGGCCGGACTTGAGGTATCCAAGTAGGAATAGGATTGCAATTTGGCAGTTTTCCAAAACAAATTCGGGCAATGAACGCTGCAACGTTGGGTTGGGCGTGGCAGCGCCGTGACTTTTTCCAGAAACTTTCAGCTTTAACAGTTTAGCCCCCTGAACTTCCTACTTTCAGCATATATGCACTAAAGCCCATATAAACTCCTATAAATGCCAAAAACACCAAGAAACACATATCAAATCATAATAAAACGCTCGACACTAGTTCATTTAAGTACAGAAAAGAGCACTAAATAAGTATATAAAATACACTTATCAGAGACCCGACTCAAGGATTAAGCACAACATGGGGATGACCAACTTCGGACGACATCTGGCGCAATTGGTATACTCTTAAACTGTTATTAGTATTCTTGATGCACTGTTAATTAGCTTATGCTTTATCGATTAGACATAAACTATGATGAGATTCATTAGTGATGATTTAGAATCAAAATTAGTGAAGTTAGGAGGATAAGGAGGTGCTCCAGAATAATGTATTATCAATGAATAAATAATGGAATCCTTGTTATAAGAGACATTGATAACCAAAGAGAAATAAATTATTATGAAATAGACGGTGTATACATGATAATTTGTTTCTCTTTGGTTATCAACCTCTCTTGTAACAACAATTCTGTTATTTATTCATTGATAATCCGTTATCCCGAAGCGCCTCCTTATCTTCTTGACTACATTATTTTGATTCAACTGCGTCCCTATCAACATACTGAGTTCATCCATGTTAACTTGTTATGGCCAGTGTAATCTTTGTAGTGTTTTGTGGCTAGTGTGGCATTTGTTGTGTGTTATGGCCAATGTGGCTTTGTTAGTATGTTGTGGCCAATGTGGCTTTTTTTTTATCTTAAATGTATGAAACATGTATAAATGTATGGTATAGTCCATTTTTAGGAAAAATATTGTCCGTTTTTTATAATAGGGGTTGAATTATAAATTAGTTAAAAGTATAGGGGTTAAAATGTACATTTATCAAACTTTAGAGATTAAAGTGTTAATTAGTTAAACATTGGGGGCTAAAGTATAATTTTGGTGTTAAAGTGTAACCTAATCAAAACTAGGGTGTTAAAGTGTAATTTGGGTGTTAAAGTGTTAATTATTTAAACATTGAGGGTTAAAGTGTAATTTGGGTGTTAAATGGTAACTTAATCAAAAATAGGGGGTTAAAGTGTAATTTGGTTGTTAAAGTGTAACTTAGGCAAACTAGGGGGTTAAAGTGTAATTTAATTAAACCATGGGAGTTAAAGTGTAAAGTTACCAAACTTTGGGGTTAAAGTGTTAATTAAGGTTAATGTGTTTTATTTTATTGAATATTAATAGGAGCGCACATATGGCCGTGGGAGCGTCACTGTCGGCGAGGCCTATCGGACGACTCATGGGAGCGTGCGCGAGGACGGTACCTTTGAGTGGATCTCACAGCAGGCCGCTGATGCATTTGTGATTACAAATTTATTTTCATAACTTGTATTTTTTTACTATATTTATATTTTTATATCATTATTTATTTTTTACCATTAATTTATAGGCAGAGTATATGTTCAACTTAGAGCAAGCCAGCCAGTCAGCTCCCGACCCGACTCAGGTCGATGATAGGGCAGCGTTGGCTACAGCTCTTATTCGACGCAGTGGCAGACCGCGTAGGGATTGTGTCGTCGACATTGGGCCTCACGGTTGTCAAATACTTGGGGTTTCATCCCACAGTCGAGTCGGACCCTCATCGTCCTCCACCGATCGTGATTCGGCCATACCTCGGTGGCGACATGAGTAAACGAGATGCGGGAGATCCAGCGGATGTTGGTAGATAAGTTGACACAAATGCAGCAGCTCATGCGCCATCAGCAAGCTAACCAGCCCCCACCTCCCCCGCCGCCCGATCAGAATCCTGCGGATCCATGGATCACCGATAATGTATATCGTCCGAGGATGCCCGATGATGAGGACTATTAGATAGGTTTTTGTAATTTTTTTAGAATTCAATTTGTTTGTAGTTATTATATTTTTATTATTAATTATATATTTTATTTCATTTATAAAATTGCGATATTTATTTAAAAATTAATATTAATAATAAATATAAATAAAATATTTATAAATAATAGTATTAATAATTAATAATTGATAATAATTAATTAATAATAAATAAATATTAATATTTAATAATTATTAGTTAATCATTTTTTTAAAATTATTTAATTAACAAATAGCCACTGAAATTTGCGACTGCGTGGCTGATAGCGACTGACTTGACTGACTGCTCAGGACAGTCGCTAATAGCGACATAGCGATAGCGACTGAGTCAATCACTAAATAGGGGAATAACGACCGACTATACCCCCTTTTTGTAGTAGTGATATCCATAAAAAAATACACTGATAATCCAAAAAAAAAATCACAGTCGCAGTGAGTGTGTGTGTTTTTGACATTGAGAGAGAGAAAGAGAGCTTACCTAAGTGAGTGTTAGTCCCACTGGAAAGGAAATAAGCTAGAGGGGGGGTGAATAGATTATTTAAAACTTAAAAGTGATTTTAAAACTTTATCGTTGGATAAGCAAGCTTAAGTATTGAAAACTTAGCTACTGCGGAAATAATCCAACAAAGTTTTAACTATTTAAGTTTCTCCTGCTTATTGATTAAGGAGTGAACCTTAAGCAACCAGTTTAAGATCAAATCTGATAGAAAATAGTTGAAATCTTAAGTTGATAAACCATGGAAGATAGATAAGCTAACACTGTGTGAAAG
This sequence comes from Iris virginica, assembly GCA_025631175.1. Lineage (NCBI taxonomy): Eukaryota > Viridiplantae > Streptophyta > Magnoliopsida > Asparagales > Iridaceae > Iris > Iris virginica. Next base: position 6,988 of record JAOTQG010126422.1, read on the forward strand.
TATGAGCTGCTGAATCAACAGGTGACGTCAGCAAGCTTAAAGAACATAAACAGTAACAAGCAAACTTAAGCAGTAAGAAAAGCACACGACGATGTATAGTGGTTTGGGGTATTAAATAACCCCTACTCCACTACCTAGTTGGTTGGACTAGGACTTGTGATGTGTACTACTATAGATATTCACTAAGCTAGTACAAAGCTTCTTAGCCCAACATTTTAGGCTTAAGCAAGAACCTAGTGATCACTACTGGATCGTGTACACATAACCGTGCCTATCCTAAGATGGTTTGTTTGAGTGTATGTGTGTTCTCTCTCTCGAACTAGTTTTCACTCGTGTTTAGCTCGAGCAATCAATGTGCCTCCATTGATGTCATTGTTGGGGAGGCACTCACAATGATTGATTTACTGTGTCTAGGCTGGGTATTAAAAGCTTGAAGGAATGTGTGTTTGTGAAGGGGTACATGCTTTTAATGAAGTGTATCAATGGCTCTCTCTTAGTCTTTAATGGACACCAATCTATATTCTAATAATCAGCCTATAGCCGGCCAACACTTCTTCCTTCTTCAAGTCTTCTATTTATAGGAGAAGTAAATGAGCCATTTCTTCATTTTGGCTTCATTCTTGGGCAATTTGAATTTTGGCTCTTCCATGCATTTAATGCATGAGTTGACTGTAGGTGTGTGATAGGATAGTGTGCCTAAGCTTTTTCTTGGAGCAGCTGCCTCGTATCATGAGAGACCTACAGGGTCACAAAGCTACAAATGGAATGTTTTGTTAGAGACAGATAAGTTTTATCAATAAAGTTATTTTGTCATTTTGGTATAACAATAAATGGTCATTAAGAGAGGCATAGAAAAACGTTATCTCATGAGAGGACCTATTTCTTGTTGACCAATCTTCATTCCAGCCATTGTGATTGTTGACCGAGATATTTTGCGCTTCTGTGCTTTATCAGCAACCAAATGAGCAGCTTAGCTTTCTCTGCGTAAATGATAGCATAAGCTATCAATCTTTTAAGCTCGGTCCTCAATACGTGAGCATAAGCTCAAGCTTTTAAGCATATGCGCTTCCTTTGAGCGTCCTTCATCTTGGAATAATGTTAGAGAGAGCCTATGAGTAAGCTTATGACATTGTATATAAAAATAATGGCCCCTAAATATATTTCTTTTAAAAAGAGGGGTCCAAGGTTTAAGTATAAGTGAATTGGCTTAAGCAAATTAAAGATGTTTGATCTAACAGTAAGAAACGATCGAAGAGTGAGGAAGAAGAACACGAATGGTCGGCCTTGGTTCCTATTCGCCAAAAATGGTGGATTCGCCTGGGAGGGGCTGCTGCGATAGAGTTCGACAGTGAGAGAGAGATAGAGAGAGAGAGAGAGAGAGAGAGAGAGAGAGAGACGTCGAAAATTGCTGCGAAATGACCGAAGATAGAGGGTAGCCGGGGAGAGAGACGATAGCATTTTTCTTCTAGGGTTATTATGGAGGAGTGGGGGGAAACGAGTTTAACGATTTGTGGGAATATGGTAGGTTTATATATATATATATTTAGTGATTAACTTGGTTCCTGAAGTTGGTACCTATTAGAGATTGAGTTGATAATATTAAAGTCAATCCCAAAACATATTTTAGGGACCAATATTACTAGAGATCAATAAGTTAGTCTCTATTTAATAAGTTGGTCCCTATTAGGGACAAATAATGTTAGTCCCTACACTATCAGTTCCTATTTTGATGTTTTCTAGTAGTATAACTCCTGAACATAAAAGTGCAAATACAGTGCACTGTACAGATTAATCATGGGATCAATTTTTGTTTTTGTTGACTAACGGTTTTACTAAGGATTATTACTTTGACATATCATCAAAATCAATCTTCAAGGATTTGATGTTCTAACAAAATCGATTCCAAATATTACTAACATGAAGAAAAGTTTAAACTTTGCAAGCAAATAAATCAAATGAACCCAATCATCAACATGCGGGATATCATTCTCATTATTTCTCCTGAAAATAGCCATCTTTGATACTAATGTTCAGATATACTACACAAGTTTTTAGGCTTGAAGACACTTAAATCTCTAAGAATCTTGTTCTGATACCAATTGAGAAGTCCCTTTTCTACAAACAATAATCAAGTTAATATCATAGTTTACGTTAATTGTTTCAATGGCAAAATGCACCTTTTGGTCCCTGACCTATGACCCAGTATCCCTTTTAGTCCCTATCGTTCAAAAGTACCCCATATCATTCTTGAGTGTTTTAAAAATTACCCAATTTGGTCCTTCATCCAATTTTGACCAGTTTGACTGACCATTTCTAATTAAATAATGCTGAGTTGTCAATGTTTGAAGGGTAAAAAAGTAATATTATCATTTAACCCTAACTAAAAAAAAACTATTCCCACCCCTCCCCCTTCAGCATCCCCGTACCTCTCTCTCCCTCTCCCTCTCTCTCAAACACCCCCGCCCCCTCCTTCAAGCCTTCATCCACCGCCTACAACCGTACCTTCATCACCCATATCCGAGAAGCCCACTGCTCTTCCTTCTTCCTCTTCTCCCTTTTCGTGTTCAATCCACAAAATCCTTCATATCCGCCCTAATTACAAACTACCAAAATCCACCCCTGCTCGATTGAAGAAGAGAGGAAGGGGGCATTGACCTGCGAAGATGAGGGATGAAATAACCCGACCAAACGGGAGCTGAGGAGCAGGACCTTCTCCACCGAACCCACCCCTCGCCATCTCCACAACCTCTCCACCTTCACTTCGAACAACCGCAACTCGCCACTGCCATGCTCTTCTTCTTTCTCCATTAAATCCGGCGAACCCCCTAACCTTTCATCCACCACGTTCGTCTCATCTCTCTGGGTTTAAATCTGGGTTGAGGGGAAAGGGTTGAGTTGTGTTTGTTTCTTCCATTTAGTTTTCCAGATTGTTTGATAAATCAGGATTTTTTTTTTAATCTGGGTTGAGGGGAAAGGGTTGAGTTGTGTTTGTTTCTTCCATTTAGTTTTCTAGATTGTTTGATAAATATGAATTTTTTTTTTTTAATCTGGGTTGAGGGGAAAGGGTTGAGTTGTGTTTGTTTCTTCCATTTAGTTTTCCAGATTGTTTGATTGTTAGTCCCACTGGAAAGAAATAAGCTAGAGGGGGGGGTGAATAGCTTATTTATATTTTAAAACTTTTAGACTATATTCAAAACTTCTTTGTATGGATAAGCCAGCT
>JAOTQG010126433.1:0-20636 GCA_025631175.1 Iris virginica
TAAAATTACGGTAACTAATTAATGGGATTTATTTTGCATTTGGGCCCACTGCGCGTGAAGCCTACTCGTTGGAGAGGAAGGCGCATATAGCTATATACGCCTGGGCGTATATAATACTAATTGAAGGTTTTCTAGCATCCAACCAGGTGCACGTGGTTTGGTGCTCTCTTTTTCTATATTTAAAATATATTTAGCTATCACATGCTTCAAATAAATTATGGAATTAAAACTATATATTCTTCTACACATTCATATATAAGTATATATCAGTGGTAAAAAGGAGGACGGATAGGGTTCTACGTAATAGTATGTAGGGTTCGGTTCCTCGCCAAATGGAATTGACTCAGAGCTAAGGGTTAAGAGCTCTAGGCCTATCCTTTAGCTTTTCACCCTGACTTTCGAAATACACATCCAGCGATTTATTTCTTTCACGAATCGATGAGGGACTCATTCGAAATTGGAGTTCAATTTTTTTTTTTTTTTTTTTGAAAACAAAAAAATTTATTAGAGTCTACCCCTCTCTCTCTATATATATATATATGTATCTATCTATTTTAGTTTTGATGTAATTTGAACGTGAAAATCACTATAATCAATCAAAACTCTCGGGAGAATAACATTGAGCTCAACCAAAATTTCTATGGGTTAATAGCAATTTAGTACCCCTGAAGTTTTAGTTTTGGGGTTCTAGTATTATCAAAGTTGCAATTCGATGCCTACAATTGTGATTTCGTATCATTCATGTGCTATTTCATTCACGTTCTAACAAAATAGATGAAGATTGGACCAATTGTGTGTAAAATGGGAGAAATGTTTAAAGGCAATTTAGACTAGGCTGAGCAGACACTTTTAAAAATCGCCCAAACTCAATTGAATCGACGAAAATAAAAGCAAACTAAAGAATTTGTTTGATTTTGGTTTTAAAAATTTTGAAAATCGAAAAAATGAGTTGGTTTTGGTTTTGAAAATATTTTGTACTCCAAAACCAAACCGAGATCAGATAAATGTACGCATATACACGGTATTTTGTTAAGAGTTAACATAGGTATAAAAATAAAAATTTCTCTCGATATTTTGTTGAATGTTAACCAAGGTTTAAAAACAAAGAATTTTCTTAAGCTAGGTGTTTTGTACTTTGAGAAATAATTATGTCCATCATATATTATTTACTTTAAATTTTTTTGTAATTAGTAGACTTTGTATTTGATATTATTAGCATGCCAAATTTGTCTATATATATATATAGTGCCAATTTTTAAGTTAAAAATTCATAAATTAATATAATCATTGTTCATGCGTTCAAAAACTTTAACCGTCCAATTGTCGGTCGGTCCAAAATTAGAATGTAGCTCAAACTTGACAAATGACTCAAAATCGAAAAAAAAAATTCAAATCAAATCAAAAATATTAAAACCGACTTTTTGATTGGGTTGATCATGATTTGAAAATTTCAAAAGATCGAGTAGTTATGTAAAATCGAACTAATCTAAACTGTGAACAACCTATTTTATACTAGGGATTAATTTTTTAAATATTTATATATATATATATATATATATATTTTTTAATATTTATATATGGTTCAGCTCAATATGGTTTAAAAGTATGAAACGTTGAACCAATCCGAACCATCCTTTAAAATGCCGAACCAAACTTACACGGTTCAGTTTGGCTACAGAAATCCACCTGTAAAGTGAATATTTTTCCACCATAATAAACTCCAAGGAAACCCCCCACTCCACTGTGAAGCCATTGGTGATGCAGGCTCAGAGTGGAACTCAAACTCCACTTCTTAGAGTTCTGTTACATGTGACAAGTATTAAAGCTAGGCAAATTTGAAATGCCCAAGTTACTTGAGCTGTGTGTTCTTGCAAATCTAACCCAGTTCACTTGCACTGTAGAAACAGGAGTGTTACCACACTGTTTTTGTCATAAAAATAGCGAAAGTCCTCTCGGATAAGGAGCGTAACAGACTCGGATAACAAAGTCTTGTCCAAGTGAATTAGTTTAAATACTCGGCACAAATTTATAACAATCATTGGCCAAACCAAAAAGAGTAATACCGTACACTTACGACCAACATCTGGAAAAACTTCCAAATTCACGAATCAGAGTTGACATATAAGATATGCAGTGGATGCACTGCATGAAAAACCAATCACTGATTGGTACATCAGCTGGAGATTTCCTCTGGATACAACCGGTATACTCTTCCACCAAAATTGGGATACACTACGATTTTAGTAGACTCACTTTCAGTTCAAACCTTTTATCAATTTTGTTTTTTTACCTCATCTACATGCTGACTTCCCCTTTCTCGCAAGCGTTGACATTCACCCAATCTGGGTTTATTTTGATTGGCTCCCTTTCTCCAATAATCTTAGGAGTTAAGAGTGCGTATTTATAAGCTAGGTAACAAGCTTTGTAAGTAACACTCCACATTGTCAAGTCCACAGTGTTTCTTGACAACAGGCATAGTAGCAGGAACATCCAACTGTACTATTGTTGGTCCAGAGCTATCTAAACCCTTCCAAGAAAGCAGCTGCCTTCTTGATGCTTCAATGGCGGCTCTTGTTGCACAATGGACTGCAGCTGCCAGAAGTAATGGTGGCTCTCCCGAGGCTGCAATATATCAATTATGGAGGTTCTATATCAAGTTGCATACAAGTATACGTTATGAAATGCTCACAAGTTGCATTGGGTGTGGGTGTGGGTGTGTGTGTGTGTGTGGGAGAGAGAGAGAGAGAGAGAGTACCATCTCTGAGCTTATGATTTCATGGATATTGTCCCTAAATGGGCATTACAGTAATTTAAATACAATCCACCTAACAAAACCCTGGAACATATGGTTCCTAAAATGCATCTTAGATGTTAGAGATGTAGCTACTCTCTTTGCTCCGTGCAAAGTGTTCATTGCTGATTTTTCTTGGTAAAATTATATACACTTTAACTCAAAATATACATAGATGCACTTCATATTTGTAAGAACATACAATTGCAATTTATAATATTTACACCAAAGTTTTCAATAAATGGAACACTCATCGCACAAATTTAACAAAAGTAAGCTAAAGTTTGATTTGATTTAGTTTTATGCTGACCTTAAAAGAATGAAAGTTGACTCTTTGGTTGGAGCCGAGGAAATATAGGAATTGGTTTGGGAAATGAGATTTTATTGCTATGGCATTGTATCTAGTGATTCTTGCAATACCCAATCATATAATATGACTTCCGTTTTGAACTTGGCTCGACAAAAGAGTTTTCCTGCATTGTCTTGGTAATCTCAATTAGTTGAAATCCTTTCTCTCAGTGGTCCCTCGATTAAATTCATTATTTAAGTTTGACACAGTTAACATCTATGCTTTAGCTTCAGGGGTGGTTGTAAGAATACATAAAATTCTTTTTTCTAGGTAGGTACAATCGTCTTCGTACAAGTGATTCTAAAGTGTAAGTTTAGTGTCTAACCCAAGCAGTTTGGGGCAATGAGTCTTCTTACAACTGTCTATTTTCATTTTAAATAAAAATTGGAAAATTTAAGGAAAACCAATAGTTTAATTACTCATCAAATCTTTCACCATTCATGGCATTCTTCTAGCATATATCTTAAGTCATTTGACCAATCTAAATTAATTATGTCTTGTCGGAAATGATATAAATACCTTTCGAAGAAAGCACGCGTTTTTGGTGATGTCCGCTGTTCACTAGTTCTACATTGAACTGCTTAGGTATCGTATCCAGTGTCGGTATCTTATAATTCCATGTGCCATCAACAACTACCAAGCCCTCGGAATTTGTGAGGTATTCTTCCAGCATAAAAAATCCAATGCCTTGCACAAAAGCTCCTTCAATCTGTAGGGAGATTGATTGTGAAACTCATAAGACACTCCAAAGTTAATTAGCATGGCCAAACAAGCTCCAATACAATTTCGAGAAACATTGACAACCCACATTTTCAGTTTTTCTAATATAATTCTGATCCATTTACCATGTGATAATGAAGAATATGTCTTAAATACAAATGTTCTGCTTTAGAAAAAAAAACCTGTCCCAAATCCACAGCAGGGTTCATGCTCTGTCCACAGTCATAGATTATATCTGCTCGTAAGATATTGGTTTCTCCAGTCAGAAGATTTATCTCAACCTGTAATAACCTTGTGTTCTTAGTATCATGTTTTGAAGCTGGTGGTAAAAGTGGAGAGCTTTTTTCCAAAAACAATAAATAGGAAATACTCCTCAACAGGAAGAATTATCAGACATTGAGCACTTGAACAAGAATCATCAAAGTATAAACTTAAGAAAGTTGTAAGCATAAAATATACCTCGCAAACCGCAGCACCATAATTCAGGTATTGCATGGAAGTGAAATCAGGTACAAAGAAAGAACTTGCCGCTAAATTAATAGATTTGTAATGTGCCTGCGTTTTCAAGAATAGCCAAACTATGATGAACAAGAAGGCTGAAACACAGGACTATTCAAGGTTTGTCTAAAGACAATGCTTCAACATAATATGCTGCATGACAATATCATTTCCAACAACATAAATTACTCTAATCTATCAGTAATCCGGAATTCCGAAAAGCATAAAAACAACCATGTGAATTACATTATAATGGCTCCAACATCAATGCCAGTGATGACAGCATTCTAAGCCAGGTGAAAAATGACATCTTTCTCACAGTGATGTGCATGGTCAAACTATCTCATCTTCTCGTTGAAGTTCCTCAAATTTTGTTTTTTAATTTGTTACAACCAATTTTGTAAGTGTGTTGCTTCCTTAATTTTTTTAATTCTTTTAAGAATGAGGATTGTTAGTGGTTCCCCACTTACCCCCAACGTGACTCGAACCCGTGACCTATTGGCAACAGGTGAAGTGTCTTACCACTAGACTACACCTCATTGTCATTCCTTATTTTAATCTCACTAATCTTATTTCAATAGATCAGAAAGCAACATTTCTTCCTGAGTATCATATTGTTCATCTCTATAAGGATTGTAAGTGTACTTGCTACCTATTTGTAGAAGTAGATAACAGTGCATCCTATGGTAAATTTATCTCAGTTATTTTATGTTTTGATAAGTAAAGAAATGGGTGCGTTTGGGAGTGCCTTTTTTGGCATTTTGTTTGAAAAAAATCCAAAAAATTCTTTCACTAGGTTAGTTTCAACAACAAATTTTTTTTTTCTCTTACCTACTCTTATCCTATCAAATATCACATCAAATCACAACTACCACTTTCTCTCTCCATCACCATCATGTAATTTTTAAATATTGAAGGGCAAAATTGTAAAAGTCTTACAAAACCAAAACTCACACAAAACAAACACAAAATACAAACAAAAACAAAAAATTTCAAAAACTATCCATCCGAACGCATATTATAGTATTAACAAAAATGCAAAACAGGTGACGCACCCTGCATAACAGGTTCAATTCAAAGTTTGTAGAGCAGCCATTGAGTGGGTGAAGTGCGGGAGGTTGGGTATGAGTGAGAGAGAGAGAGAGAGAGAGAGAGAGAGAGAGAGCTCAATTTCGAGTAAGTCACACTTGAGAAAACCTTTTTAAGTAACGTGAATCCCAACAAGTTTGTTAAGACAACAACAAGGAAAAATCTGTTAGCTTCATATGCATAGTTGGGTCCCTATCTAACAGCTTAAACTTTTAGATGAGTTTGTAATTTGATATAGCATCTAAGCTCTGGGCCTGGGGTTCAAGTCCCCCCCCCCCGATAGCATTTGTTACCCGCATTATTGCAACTTTGTGAGTGCACAATGTTGGCACCCTTTTTGGTTTTTGATGGCCTCGTTGAGGCAACTCTCCACGTGTGAGCGGCTCATACGTGAGGAGGAGTGTTAGCTTGATATACATAGTTTGGTCCCTATCTAACAGCTTAAGCTTTTAGATGTTTTTGTAACTTAATACAACCCCTAACTAGTATTCTACAACCTAAAAAGTATACAAGTACCTGCTGAGCTAAAATCCAGCTTCCTGATACACCAAAAGAACCCAACTGGTACGTCATGCACCATCACTCGAGGGGTAATTAGATTCCAACTTCAAGTAATGAAAGAGACAAAATGAAGTAAGCTTAAGTAATCCTTGAACTTGTCTGGAAGACATGTGAGCTAAAAGGTTTTTCGAGATGTTATCTTGGAATGATGAATCTCTAGACTCACTCAAGTGAAATGCAAAAGACTACCTCTACTTTAATTTTATGTTCGATTCATTAGAAGACCGAACCTCTCATTCTTAGTCCATTCAATTGCTATAGTCGTCAAATCCTTACTAGACACTTTTGGATCCAATAGTAGAATGCCATAAATTCTCAACAACAGCATTAGACAGTTGCCAAATCCCGCAGTTGTTGGAGCCTCCTGCGCTGCTTTGGCCTTCAAGTTATGATATCAATGACACGTTTTCTGTATGGGAATACAGTTTAGAGTCATACGTTAATACCTGTAAAATTCCTAGTACTTCTCCCTAACAACGAAAATGATATTCAAACTAGCCTCCTATTTATTCGGGATAAAAGTTACGACAAACAATTTGAGCACTTTGTACGCCCTCGTCCTGCTTCAAGAGTTACACTTTGACTCGGTATGATTATCAAGAAAGGGGTTGAAAACATGTAAATTATCTTTAATTCCCCTTCATATGAGGCCCACATTTGCTCTTTGTAAAAAGAGAGGGTAATCTTGTCAAATGTCAAGGCTTAAAAAGAAAATGTAACACTTCAAATGGAACAACCCAAAATGGAAAGTGTAACCCTTGAAGTGGCACGGAGGGAGTAATAGTTCAGTTTTATACAATGGTAAAATTAGTTCAAATGATGTGTAGCTTGTTGATATGCATAGCACATTAGCATGTACATACCCTTAACTATCGCTAATGGTAGATTTAAGCTCTTTCCTTTTGTTTTTAATGTTTATCAAATATAGTATACGTGTTTTTTGGTGATGATCAAAGAATAAAAATGTGTGCTTCCATTTTTATTTCACAATTCCCCTTTGCATTATCCTTTCTATATCATATACTTTGTTCAAAGTGCATGGCACATGTACTCAAATGTATTCTGTCTTGAAATAAGTGCAGGTAGCAGCTGACCCAATTTCACCCATCAGCTCAATATAGTTATAAAAATACCGAACTTATAAATGTACCAAATACTCTTAACATAGTCTGAAATGAGTTGAATTTTGACAGGTATAAGTGTCGAGTTTGAGCAGTACAAACAAGCAATTTATATAATAGGCCATCTTACTAATAACTTATGGTTTGAGTTGATTACTTGACAGTAGCATCAACTGATTATCAGACATGCAAATAGTATTGTAAGGAAAGGGTCATATACAAGGTAAATTTAAATGAAGAAATGCACATGTCAAATTACAGTAACAGCAAGAGAATAATGCCATCAAAGGCTGTTTGTATAACCTTTACGATAATAAACTGTTGGAACCAAAAACAATTAGTTGTGAAGTTAGATAGCTACCTGGAGAATTAGGACATCCCATGTTACAGAATCCATCTCCTCCTCCAGCTGTTTCTTCAAAGAAGTGAGTCTTTCAACCAAAATGCTGCAGCAAAGTCTAACTGCTTCACAACTTGATTCAGATGTGGTGCTCCCAGCAGTAAAACCCCCATGTGTCAAGCTCAAGGTGTCAGCTTGAATGACGCGTATTCTCTCTAAGAGATCTCCAGTCCCATCACACTGAATCGCACTTAAGGCAAACGCCGTCATCTGCTTTACCTTCGTCCAGAGGCCCTGGCCAAGCTCAATTCCACCAACTTCTACAACTATAGATCCATCCCAAAGAATACTTACTCTACCTGGGGCTGGTCTTACCATCACTTCGTGCACAATAGGGACTCGAGAAATACCCCGTTTCTTCCATTTATCACAGAAATTAAACTGTTTCACCAATTCCATCCTTCGATCAAAACTTGAAGATCTAGCCAACTTATCCCATAGAGATGGCATAGTATATTCTACCGCCTCCCCCTTACTAGCAGGATAGAATAAACTCAAGCTATTGAATGTGTGAAGATTTCTGTATCTGACACAATCAGCATCTAGAGATAGCACAGATGCAACATGCTCTATGACAGTTTCCGCTATAAAAGAGGCCTGCACTTCTCCTGGGGCTCGCATTGCAGATTTACTAGAATGATTTGTTTTGCAGACTTTCATGTCAAAAGATAAAGAACCCCAATCATATTTCTTAAGTGGACCCACCATGTTATGCGGAATTATGGGGCTAATATCCATTGTCATTCCCGCATTGATTAAAATATCAAGGTGTAAGGCTGTAATTTTCCCATTAGACTTGAACCCAACACTGTAAGTTATCTTCATGGGATGTCTTCCTCCTGCCATGATCATGTCAGTCTTGCGATTGAGGTATAATCTGACAGGACGGCGTAATTTGTGCGCAGCAAGTGCGCATGCAGTTGCAACCTTAGATATCAGATAGTAAGTTGTGAGTTTAATTGTGTATGGTAGTCACCAATAATAATTCAAACTACATCAAATTGAATAGACTGCATCTAAATTCATAGAATCCCACATGCTAAAGCAAGCTATATATGAACAGATTATGACTAAACACCTTTGACAATATCAAGGCTTTCGCAATACTTCTTATGAAGCTTGTACAATATTGTTATGTCATCCCAGTAACAAAGGTACAGATAGTATCCACACCCATAAGAATATTTTGTCTAAACCGGATTCGTACTTAGTAAAGAGAAACATGGGTGAGTTATATTTTCCTTAAAGCTTAATCAAGCACAAGTGAATGTAAAAGTTGAAATAATTGTGGCAATATCATAATTTATGAAGTATCAATCTTGTTGGGGATGAAATGCATCTTACAATCTGTATGTGTATATTTGAAGCTGGCACAAGCTACACGGCATCCAGTTGGGGGAGGGTGGGTGTTGAGGTGGGAAGCAAGAAGGGTTGCTGTTGGGCTAATGGAATCAAATATTGATAACACTCTGATAAGAAACTGGAATATTTTTTTGCGTTCATAGCTGTTCAATGGAGGTGTTGGAATATATTAATCCTATCATTGAACTACTATACAGTTTTGATAAACACACACGGCTGTTCCAAACAGCGTTGTTAGGCAGCAAATAACATGAACGTGAAATTAAACCCTCACCCTAACTGTTGCACAGCTCATGCTTCCTTCTTTCACTCTAGAAGCAGGGAAGCCAAAATGCGTCAGCATCTTCATCAGCCTCATCATTATTGGCCACGCCACTGATTGAACAAGACAAATTGATTAACCTGGCCAATAATGATGAGGCTGATGAACTGATGGAGATACTGTTAGGCTTAGGGTTTAATTTCACGATAATGTTCCCTAACAACAACTATGCTTTTACTAATCTCACTAAGCAAGGAACAACAATTACAACAAAGCCTTAGTCCCAATCACTTGGGCCAGTCTATGTTGTTGGAACAGCCGTGTGTTTATCAAAACTATATAGTAGTTCAATGATAGGATTAATATTTTCATAAGAGCAAATGACAAGTAACCTAAAACAACACTCTCCATTGAACCCTCTTCCGACAACTAAATTGCCTATCCAACTCATCTATACCCTCTGCTGACCTCTGGCTTCCAGATCCAGCCATCTCCGGCACCTGCCCAGCCTCTTTCCACCTAGACAAGCCTCACCAGACCCATCCAAGTCCATCTCGCTGTTCGTCGCTACAGTGGGAAAAGGATCCCGTGGCGTTGGACCCCTACCGCCTTGGTCAGAGCTCACCGGCTCTTCTACTACCCTCGTCGTAGCCTTAGGATGGTCGACTGACATCGCTTGCCCACTTCTGGCCGATCGACGGATCAAAATTCGTTTCGATAATTATCCAACCCGTGCGTTCACCCAGATCCGCTGCTTCGACCCAGCCTTGAGAAAATAGCCGGGAGGACCTTAAACCTCGGCCCAACCTTCTTAACATGTAAGCCCAATCCATGGAAACCGTGTCCATTTCCTTCTTCTACGTAATTGATATTTTAAGTTCCCGACGGACCTAGGTCCGATTATCTGTGGGGCACGATAATTTTTTCTTCGACAACTATATAATTTTTTTAAGTAAAATAATTTTTTTTCTATTTTCTAATAGTACTCGCTCAAAAATAAAAAATTATTTCTGATTTTTTTTTTTTTTGAGTTAGATAATTATTTTGCGGGGGCACTTAAGTATACAAAAAAGCTTGAATTAATTCTTAACTTCTGTTTTTTTAGAGTTGAGTCCTAGCACTCATAGGTCTGCCCCTGCAAACTGGTAAGAAAATTACTTCATGTACAGTTTGAACTAGTAATCAAGTGTCCTCCAAAATGTACCTAGTGGATTAAGAGCTCTCTTGCTTCTTTCACACTGATCATGGAAACAAATCCTAAGAAGATCAACATGGAGCTACCAGTTCAAGTATACAAAAGAAATTAAAACACTCGAGAGTGTTAATACGATTAGTAGATGCAGAATAATCTTTAGCAGAAGGTTGAGGAGGATCAAACATCATTAGAGTTTTTAAGTATTTTCAGAAAAAAAAAACTTTTATAAGCAATATATTCAAAAGTATACTCACTGGCATAGCTTTTATCGCCTTGCCACCAAACCCTCCTCCAACCCTTCTTGTAATCACACGGATATTGTGCTCAGGAACACCAAGACATCTGGCAATCACACTGTGTGCAAACTCGGGGCATTGAATTGAACTGTAAACCACCATGCAGTTGTCTTCATCCGGGACAGCTAGCGCAGTTTGTGACTCCATATAGAAATAGTATTGTGATCCAAGCCGCATCTGATTTAGGATAAGAAGAAATGATCTTCATAACACAATAAATAAAGCGATTCTGGACGTATGTAACTGTGTAAATTGAAATTTTCGCTCTAATGGGTGTGAAGAGGGAAACAAATAACAAAATTTAAGATTCTATTATTATCATTAGTAAAACATGGTAAATATTTTTCTCACACAAGAGGCAAAAAAACTATTTTATTTATAACTAGGTTTTCGAAAACTCAATTGTATTGCTTCTTTATCACGTCTTTAACTACAACCTAATTTTTCGTAGACATAAACTTTGATTTTTGACGCTGAATTGAATAGGCTATTATTTCAAGGCGTTTGATTGGTCGGTAGAAAAACTACATTTAACGAACTATATTAACAAAATTTAAACCCAAATAGAAGGTCGAGTATCAATTTCCTATAATCTATGACACAATTACTTTACTACTCCACCCGTTTCCTTTTAAGTGTCCCGAAAGCAACAAAAAGTTCTCACATAAGGGAGAGAAAGTGGACATTCAAAAGAAAACGGAGGGAGTAATAATTTCATGATGCTCCCTTTGTCCCAAAATGAATGTCAATTTTGAGGATTTAGTGAAAATTGAGGAAGTAGGCACATAAGCAAAGTTAGTTGCACATGTGCATAATCACCCACAATGGTAGCAGTATAGCATTGCAAGTGGATAATAAATTATGTTCATTGACAGAGAATTTTAGTAACTTCATGCAAAACTGACACTCATTTGAGGACAAAATTTCCTCAAAATTGAAACTTATTTAGTGATGAATGAAGTAGAATGGAGTATTCATAGACACATTTGAAACAAAAATCATTTACGTCGTCCGCGGACCATAATTAAATCCTAATCCTTATGTACCTCTGCAGAGAGAATCGTTTGATCAGCTTCAGTCATTCCTTTCAAGAAGTCACCCACCGGTGATGGGCATAAGAAAGGAGGGACTTCAAAAAAACTCGATTTCTCAACTGCCTCCTCAACTGTTAAAATAGGCAGTCCTATATTTTCAGTGTCATAATCCACCACAGCTATATCTGCTGCCATATCTGCATTCCTCTGTGTATCTGCAACCTAGCATTATAATCAAGAATTTCAGAAACGGAGATTGAACATTAAATTGTGTTCGTGGTTAATATACATTGATAGAAACTACTTATGCACTCTATAGGAAATCAGTGGAGATGCACAAAAACAAAAATCATAGACAATTGACTAACCACAATAGCTAGAGGTTGGCCAGCACACTCCGTAAGATCATCAGCAAATAAAGGTTCATAACCAAAAAGGGTTTTTGCTCCAACATTTTGTCCTCCTTTTGGAATATC
This sequence comes from Iris virginica, assembly GCA_025631175.1. Taxonomy (NCBI): domain Eukaryota; kingdom Viridiplantae; phylum Streptophyta; class Magnoliopsida; order Asparagales; family Iridaceae; genus Iris; species Iris virginica. The sequence goes on from JAOTQG010126433.1 coordinate 12,155, forward strand.
CTTGCATGATATAAGAGCTTCTACACCATCAGGGAGTGAATTGCATTCGAATTTTACATCTTTTATCCGTGCAATAGGCTTGGTGCTGTAAATAAATGCACCATGAAGGCAGTTTGTTGGTGAAGGAATGTCATCAACATATATTGCTTCGCCTATAAAATTACCAGCGAAACTGTTGATTAATGTGCTGAATGTATCACGGAATACTGAAGGTTATTCATGAATGAGTTTAGTTCATGTATTTGCTAGTGCGCTGAAGAATACAAAACATTGTCTCCTCTCCATTATCCTACACACAAAATTCTGCACATATATTATCCCTAAAACTCTTCTCCAAAACCTTCTGATCCTAACAAGTGGTATTGTTTTGGAGAAAAGATTGAAGATGGCCAACTCAAGTGATGCTACACCTATTCTTGTATTTTTTTTGTGAGCACTATGATCATTCGGTTGTGAAAATGAGAACAATGTTCATCTCAAGAGACTTGTGGGAGTACATTGAAGACGACTTTGAAGAACCAGCAAATCTGGTGGCGTTGAATGACCAGGAAAAAAATAGTTTGAAGGAGAAACGGAAAAAGGATGCCAAGGCTCTTTCGTGTCTTCAACAAGGTGTCTCCTCGGAGTTGTTTTCAAGAATCATGAGAGCAATCACAGCGAAGGAAGCATGGAAGATTCTTCAAAAGGAGTTCCAAGGCGATTTGAAGGTAGAAAATATCAATCTTCAAACACTTGGGAAAGAATTGGAGTACTTGAAAATGAAGAAGCTGAAACTATTAAAGAATATTACGCTAGGGCGATTGATATTATTAATCTAATGAGGGGACTCGGTGAAGTAGTCCAAGATAGTAAAATTGTTGAAAAAATTCTTCTTAGTTTGCCTCCTAAATTTGATGCTATGGTGTCTATTATTGAAGAAACTAAAGATATTTCGGCCTTAACGGTTAAAGATTTGATGGGTTCTCTGTAGGCTCATGAAAAGAGATTAGAAAGACACTCCGAAAAATCTATCGAGAGTGCTTTCCAATCCAAGCTGAATTTGGGTCCAAAGGATTACAAAAAAGTTGCTAAAAATAATGAACAACGAAGGGCGGAGTCATTCAGAGGTGGAAGAAATGGCAAAGGAAGAGGCCGAGGCAACAGGGGACGTGGAAGAGGAAGACAAAATATCGGTAGAGGAAAAAGTTCTGATAATTCCCAAAGTTGTCATACTTGTGGGAACGCAGGTCATTATGCAAGAGATTGTTGGTTTAAAGCAAACCGAAGTGCAATCATTGCCAAAGATTTGGTCATGTGGAAAAGGATTGTCGAGCAAAAACTCAACAAACAGCTCACTTTTTGGAGGAAAAAAGAAAGTGAAGGGAACATGTTCTATGCTTGTCAAAGTGCAACCGAGTCCAAGAATGATGTGTGGTATGTGGACAGCGGTTGTAGCAATCACATTCAGGAGATAAATCAATTTTTAAAGCTATGGATACATCCATAGATTCGCAAGTAAAGATGGGAAATAAAGCATTGGCAAAGGTACAACTTGTGTGCAAACGAAGAAATGGGCAAAGTACATTCATGATGTCCTACTTTTTTCGGAGTTGGATCAAAATTTGTTAAGTGTTGGACAACTTATAGAGCATGGATATGCAATGAATTTCAAGGATAATTGCTACAAGATTTATGATAAAAATGGTGCACATGCGCTAGTGGCTTCTATCAACATGGAGAAAAATCGAAGCTTTCCACTTGTCTTCAAGTATGCTGCAAATATGGCTATAAATGTTCACATTCTTGATGATGCATTGCTCATTGCTCTGGCATAAAAGACTTGGGCATTTGAATTTTCACGGTCTCAAGTTGCTGTAGCAAAAGAACATGGTTCTAGGTCTTCCGAAGATTGAAGAAATTCAAGAAGTCAGTGAAGGATGTGCACTAGGGAAGCATCATCGCCAATCTTTTCCAAGAGCTGGTTCTTGGCGAGCAAAGGAGAAACTGAAGTTGATCCATACCGACGTTTGTGGTCCTATGGAAAATCCAACACATGCCAACAATAGATATTTCAACCTCTTTATTGATGACTATACTCGGGTTTATTTCATGAAGCAAAAATCTGAAGTATTTGTTTTCTTTAAGAAGTTTAGAGCCCTTGTTGAAAAGAAAAGTGGGCATGTTATTAAATTTCTTAGAAGTGACAGAGGCAAAGAATATAAACAGAGAATTTGATAAGTTTTGTGAAGATGAAAGCATTGATAGGCAACTCACTCTTCGTTATACTCCTCAACAAAATGGAGTAAGTGAACGAAAGAAACAAACAACGGTTGAAATGGGCAAAGCTATGCTTTATGAGAAAGGATTACCAAAGAATTTTTGGGGAAAAGCTGTAAATACAGCTATTTATATGCTCAATAGAAGTCCAACGAAAGCCTTGCACAACAAAACACCATTTGAAGCATGGAGCGGAAGAAAGCCTTCGTTAAGACCCTTGAAAGTGTTGGGTGCATTTGCTCCTCTTAAGTTCCAAAAGAAAGAAGAAGAAAGTGAAAGATGTATTTTAATTGGGCATAGCAGTATGTCAAAAGGGTATCGAGTATGGAGCTTGAAAGAGAATAAAGTTCTAATTAGTCGTGATTTGTTGTTTGAAGAGAAGGCTTCTTGGAATTGGAAAAACAAAAAGGTAGAAAAGTTGCTGCACTTGTTGTTGAAGTCTTGAAGAAGAAGAAGATGGTAAAGAAGAAGAAAAGCCAACTCCTCCTAGTAGTCCCGACTCAACTCCAAGAAAATTCAGGAGTTTGGATCAGGTTTATGCAAGATGCAACTTATGTGTTTTGGAATCTGAATCGCTTGGAGAATCATACAAGGATGAAGATTGGAGAAATGCAATGAAGGAGGAGATACATGACATAAAGAAAAACAAGACTTGGGAGCTCGTTGTTAAGCCGCAGGACAGTGAGATAATCGGACTGAAATGGATTTTCAAAGTGAAACTGAATCAAGATGGTTCTGTCAAGAAGACAAAGGCAAGACTAGTTACAAAAGGCTATTCACAACAACCCGGAGTTGATTTCAATGAAACGTTTCCGCCGGTAGCAAGACTTGATACAATATAAGCTCTTATTTCTATTGCAGCTCAAAAGTCGTGGAAATTGTATCAGTTGAATGTCAAATCAGTTTTTCTAAATGGAGAATTGGAGGAAGAGATCTATGTGGAGCAGTCTCAGGTTTCATATAAGAGGGCAAAGAGAACAAGGTTCACATGTTGAAGAAGGCGTCGTATGGATTGAAGCAAGCACCTCGTGCTTGGTGCAGCGACATTGACACTTATTTTGCTCAAAAAGGTTTCTAAAAGAGCAAAAATAAACCAACCTTGTACGTATAAACTCAATGTAACTCTATTCTTATTGTTGCTCTTTATGTTGATGATTTGTTTACACCAGTAACGATGAAAAAATGATTTTTGAGTTTAAGAAAGATATGATGAAGAGATATGAAATGAATGATATGGGTTTGCTACATCATTTTCTTGGTATGGAGGTTCATCAAAATGAAGATAGGGTGTTTGTTTGTCAAAAAAAAAATATGTTGAAAAATATTTTGGCAAAACTTGGGATAGATGATTGCAATCCTACTGCAACTCGTCTCCTTATGAATGAGAAGTTGTTTAAAAATGATGGTGCAAAGAAGGTTGATGTCCCTCTTTATAAAAGCTTGGTTGAAAATTTGTTGTACCTATCGGCTACAAGGGCAGATATTATGTTTGCTGTCAAGATTTATGAATGATCCAAGTCAAAATCATTATGGGACCGCAAAAAGAGTGTTGAGGTATATCAGAGGTACTACAGATTTTGGCATCAAGTACGAGAAGAATTCATGTGTCGAATTACATGGCAATTGTGACAGTGATTGGGGAGGTTGCATTGATGATATGAAGAGCACCTCCGGCTATGCATTTTCCCTTGGTTCGGGGATGTTTTCGTGGTCCTCAAAGAAGCATCAATTTGTTACTCAATCCACAGCAGAAGCTGAATATGTTTTGGCTGCTATAGCTACTTCTCAAGCTATATGGTTGCGACGAATTTTGGAAGATGTCGGGGAGATTCAAAAGAAGGCTACTACAGTCTTTTGTGACCACAAATCTGCAATTGCAATGGCCAAAAATCCAGTTTATCACAGTCGCACTCGTCATATTGCAATCAAGCATCATTTCATTCGTGACATTATTGAAGAAGGTGAGATCGAGCTCAGCTATTGCAAGAGTGAAGAACAACTTGCCGACATTCTAACAAAGGCACTTCTCAAAGAAAAATTTCAGCAATTAAGGGAGCTTCTTAATGTTGTGGCAGCACATTAAGGGGGAGTATGTTGATTAATGTGTTGAATGTATCTTGGAATACCAAAGGTTATTCATGAATGAGTTTAGTTCATGTATTAGCTAAGTTCATGTATTTGCTAGTGCATGAATCTACGTTCTAAAATGCTCCTAAGTCTAGTATAAATAGACATGTAATGTATGCTGAACATTGTGAGTTGAGAAATACAAAACATTGTCTCCTCTCCATTATCCTACACAAAAAATTGTGCACATATCTCTTCTCCAAAACCTTTCGATCTTGACAGAAACTATTGAAAATCCAAGCATTTCCGTAGTTGGAAGTTGAACTAGTTCAAGCCAAGTTTAAAATAACTTAATAAGTATCAACGGGAGAGTCGAGAGAATGAAAAAAGGAAGTCAAAATGTTCACTAGCTTTTAAGATTTGCACTTGTAAGTTGAAATAAATATTAGATAGAAGTCACACTAGGACCACCAAATTTCAGTTGCACACAAACAGACAAACTATTTTATTACTGGTGCAATCACTAATCACAGATAATAATTATCATTATCATTATAGCTGAGGGTAATAATAAAGGAAAAGGCAAGGAAGAAGAAAAAAATGACCTCCCAATTCCAACCATACAACCTCATCAAGAGAAAGATAAACAGGAAAAGCAGAAACAGACTGCAAGAATAAGAAGAAACAAAGAAATATATATTTTTTTTTTAAAAACACTGACGGTCGACTGACCAAAAGGGAGTGAGGCAGGATTGCCAGCCACAATATGAGAAATCAAATCCATTACTATTCATTTACCTTTTTCTCAGTGCAGAATTATTTTACGACTAACTTAGAAAGATTAACACTGCAGGAGCGGAAGCACAAAATAGAAGATCGAACAACTGCGTAATGAAATCAGAACTAAGTACTGATCAAGACAAAAACAAATACCATACAAGTCAGAACAGACCAGAAGCTTGAATGGCGGCACTGGATTTTGTGATTGGTTCACCCACCGGATAATAGTCTCGTCTTGATTCCACTATCTGCTTTGCAGAAGACAGCAATTGTTGATTTTCTTTATGATCAAGCTGACTGTAATCAATCTTCGGTCTTAAATCAATACCAGGCAAATTATGGATTGAAGCACCAGCACCACTGTCGATCAGGGGGAAAAGATATTCAAACAGAAAACCAACAGCCAAGCTTGATCGATAAGCAGGGTCTGAAGTACCATGGTCTGGTGAGATAGTGGTTCTGACCAATCCCACAGCTTCATACAGAACACCAACGCTTAATATTTTCCCAGCTAAATAATCTTCAACATTTCTTGCCCTTATTGCATGCTTAGTCCCATATGCACCGAAACTCAACCTAATTCTATTTACTAAAACTCCAGTTTCACAGGGAGAAACATCAGCCAAGAAAGCCGCATTTAAATAGGGCAGTGCATTTCCAAGAGGCCGTGGAGAAGCACGATAGGTTTCAAACAGCAGCTTAGTGTCAGATTTATTATAGCAGGCATTCCTGAACGGCTTCCAACAAGGAATGTGAACCCTCATAAGAACACTATTGAAGTCCAGTCCGGGCCTTGCCAAGAACTCCTCGAGAGTAATCTTTTCCTCTTTGAGACCAGTCATGATACTAACTTTTGAATCAACAGCAAGAAGTATCGTTGCTATATCTGAAGGAAAATTGTTCCTTTGCGACATAACCAAGTTCCCCCCTACACTAGCTGTATTTCGTACGGCCCTTGAAGCAACTTTTTCCAAATGATCAGCAATCTTCTTGAACACGAGCTCCCTTTCGGAGAACATATCCCCTTTACATTCTTCTCTCAAAGCTATAATAGCTTTAGAGATTGTCACAGTTGCTCCAATTTCGATCTGTGTGTCATCAGTTTTGATGGAAGAGAGCTCGGGAATATACCTTACATCAATGTACTTGTCATAGAACTCGACTTCTTTGTAATAACCAGTCCCAGTGTTACCAGCAACCAACTTTATCAGTCCACCATCTTCAAGGAAATTGGTATCCAACAAGCTTCTAAGTTCCTTTACACTAACAGGAGTAAACCATGCTTTTCTTTTATGATTCAAAAGCATCGGGGGCTTACATTCATTTTTCAGAAACTCAGGGTATGTACATATCTGCTTCTTTGAATCATAAAACGGTAATCTACCAACTTTAACATCAATAGTCTCACCCTTTTTCCAAAATGAATTAATCCCCAAATCTTCCATATCAACATCAGCTGCAAAACTTTTGCACGCATCAGCAATAGGCCGATAACCAGTACAACGACAGAGATGCCCAGAAACAGACTTTTCGGCTTCTGACACTGTAAGCTTAGAGAATCCATTCGGGGGCTCTGGACGATCCGTTTTTTCGGCATTAACAAGTGCTGAAAAGAGAGAAACACAAATTCCAGGGGTACAAAAGCCACATTGAGAAGCATGGAAACCAGCAAACCTTTGGTGAATGGGATGGAATCCATCGCTGCTATTCCCAAGGCCTTCAGTAGTAGTAATTGAACACCCATTAATGCTGCAAAGAAGAGTTAGACATGAACTTACTGTGTAATCTTCAACTTTACCAAGCCTTGGGTCATACTTGGACAACAGAACAGTACAAGCCCCACAACCACCTACAATCAGAAAATTATATATGGGTTCAATCAAACTGAGGAGATTGAATTTGGTAGTTACGGGAAATTAACCAACCCAGATCAAAATTTATAAATCCAATCACAAAGAACAGCACAATAACAATATACGGTATAAGTACCTACAAAAACCCAGCACACACACGGGCATCTCATAGTGGTAAGATAAGAAAAATTTAACCAAAACAGACTCGCACATGATTGTAGTAGTACTAGTGAGGCAAAACACACACACATGTGATAGTGCTAAGGATAATGAATAACCAAAACAAACTCACACAGGATTGTAGTACGAATAAGGGGGCCAAAACACCCAACCCCACACACACAGCATACACGAATTGGTATATACAACAATTATGTAAACACCCACTAAAAAAAGCACACACTTGACACTCAAATTGCGATGAAAAATCAAGAATCTAGCAATTCGACACATCTTGGGGAAGGGGAAAGGGAAAGGGAGTGGTAACTTACCTTCACCACAGCTGAGCTTGACACTCTTGAAACGGGTTTGGGAACGCAAGAAATGGAGCAAAGTAGTGGAAGGGTCAACTGTGGAGAGCTGGAATCTCTCTCCATTCACTGCAAAAACCAAACTTGTTGTGCCACTAATAACATCTGTTTTCAGGGTGGTACTGGTGGATAATGCTATTCTTGTTCTTCCTCCTCCTCCTCCTCCCCCTTCTTCTATTTCCATCTAGCATGTACTGGGTGGGTCAGCACTGCAAATGGTGATGGGGATCTATTGGGTTTGAGGGGCTTCATTATTTTAACATCAATTTGACGAATTTGATGCTGACGGAGCATCTCTTTTACAATTTCCAAGATGGGCCTACGTAGAATAGGATTATCTTCCATTTTTCTGTGGTTCATTTCATTTGCACGTAAGCGGTGAAGAACTTCTTGTTTCCAAATTGGACATACTCTACTCTGAATTGGGGAAATTAGTGAAAAGGACTGTCAATGGTGATTGACGTGACTTTTCAAGTTTTTCCCACCGAGTTCTCCTTTCGAGTTATTTATTTCTTTTTTAAAATAAATGAGCGTTTTATTTAATTTCTTAAAAAATATTTTGTAATAAAAATTTTAAGTAAACTGTTAATAACATTTTAAAGTATGTAAATATTTAATTTGATCTCTTACATGTAAAAATTTCATTATTTATAAAGTTATTAACATTTTTAATAATTTGTAATGATAAAAATTTTATCAAAAAAATTATAAATTTTTAATAAAAATAAATCAAAGCAAAATAAGTAACAAAGAGACATGTTATTATTATGATTATTTCAATATTTCTTGCCATATACTCCTTCCTCTAAAAGTGATACCACTTTTAATGCGCAAAGTTTTATTTTATTCCTATTCAAATTATATATATACTAGTGAAAGCCCACGGCCTGAGGGCACGGCAAAATATTTAAAATTTTAAACACTATTTAAATTAAAAAGATATTTAAAATTAAAGAAAAAATATTTAAAAGTGATAAAATTATTTAACATAAAAAA
>JAOTQG010126434.1:0-10207 GCA_025631175.1 Iris virginica
CACACTCACAAAAACACCGGTCAACTTGCTTGTATTTGTTCTGTTTTGAGAGTGTTCTGTTTATTCTTTCTTTTCTTATAAAGGTCAGCAGACCAAGTTTACTATTGGCTGACACTTGTAATAGATAGGATAATAGTGGATCTCTCTCACAAATTTAAGTCTAACCAGCTTGATAGAGGAGTACCCAGTTAGTTGGTGAACCTCTATATATTCTGTGTGCCTTACTTTTCAGCATTTACATTGTTGTTTGTGATTATATCTGTCATACTCGAATCCTTCAGGATCCGATGACTCTGCAATTCCACAAGGCATCCAACTGACCATTAGTTTGTTAAAATCACCTTGAACAGATTATTTTTTTAGTTGAATTCATCAGTCTTCCGCTGCACTAAAATCCCTTCATTAATTTAAGGGTGAGAATTTTCTAAGTTGTCTGTTCTAAGGAGAAAGTTTTTAAATAGGCTATTCACTCCCCCCTCTAGCCTATATTGAGCTACGTGGGACCAACAATTGGTATCAGAGCTTTTACATTTTTGAAAATTGTTTTCAACTAGCTTCATAGCTAAGATGCCTGATCCTATGGCTCTAAATGCTACACTGGTGCATGTCTTGAATGAACAAAGGTTCTCCATGTGAAAAATCAGAATCAAAAGGTATTTATGATCCTTGGATAAGAGAATGCCAGAATGTCTAACTCATGGTCCTTTCTATCCTACCAAAGTCTCTACAGGTGTTCCTCCAGTAGGGTATCCAGATGACGTTCCCTATCCTACTACTGGAGAAATTATGATCAAACCTGAAGCTTGGACAGAGGAAGATAAGGTGTTGAATTCACTGGACAAAAGAGTTGCACACATCCTATCTGTTGCTGTTCAATATGCTAGTTTTGAACAGATAGTCATGTGTGAGACTGCCAAAGAAATTTGGGATGAGCTTTGTGAGTACTTTGATGGTGATGATGCCTGCAAAGACAACAAGTTATACAACTGCATCCTTGTCTTTGACACTTTCAAAAAGGATCCAAAGAAAACTCTCAAAACCTGCCAGAATTGCTTTACAAAGGTGTGCTTTATGGCATTGGAGGAGGTGTCTGATGAATGGATACTGGACAGTGGGTGCTCTGCTCACATGACTAGCTCTCCTGAACTGCTCTCCAACATTGTCAAAGCTGAAGGCTCCAAAGTAATTTTTGGTGGTAGCTCTAAAGGTAAAATAGTAGGGTATGGTTCACTAATAAGAGGACCTGTAGAAATTACTAAGGTCTCCTTAGTCAGTAACCTCAATCATAATCTGCTTAGTATCTCTCAACTTTGTGATTAAGGTTTTTAGTGTGTCTAACTTATACTGTATTATAAGCACCCAATAACTGGTTCAATTATGCTCATTGGTGCAAGCAAATTAAATGTTTATTCTATAAACAAAATTCCTCTCTGTTTAGTAGCTCAAAAACCCAGTGAAAAAGATTGGTTGTGGCATAGGAGAATTTGTCATCTGAACTTTAAAAATCTCTCAAAACTCTCCAAAGGAAACTTTGTGAGATGACTTCCTTCTATTACTAGTCATCCTATCGAAAAATTTCAAATGTAAGGCATGTGCTTTAAGTAAAGCCCATAAAGCTTCTTTCGAATTAAAACCATGCATTTTCACCACAAGGCCACTCCAATTACTTTGTAGTAATTGATGACTATTCCAGGTACACTTGGGTTGAGTTTATCACATAGTGGAACAGCTATTCAGACAACTTTCAACCATGAAAGAGACTGAGATTGTCAGTATGAGATCTGACAACGAAGGTGAATTCAAGAGTCACAAAGTGGATCAATATTGTGATGATCATGGAATTGATCACAATTTCTCTGCCTCCGGAACCCCTCAACAGAATGGAGTAGTAGAAAGGAAAAATAGAACTCTCGTGAAAGCTGGAAATACAATGCTTTCAGAAGCTGGATTGACTAAGTACTTTTGGACATAAGCTGTCAACACAGCTTGCTTCGCTCAGAACAGGTGTCTGATCAACAAGTTCCACAACAAGACACCTTATGAACTCTGAAGAGAAAGGCCTCCGAATGTATCCTTCTTCAAGATATTTGGCTGCAAATGTTATGTCCTCTACACAGGCCAAATTAGAAGAAACAAGTTTGATGAAAAAGCTAATAAATGAATCTTTATTGGCTATGCCAAGCACAGTAAAGCTTTTAAAGTCTATAATAAAAGAACCAATACTATAGTAAAATCTGTTCATGTTACTTTTGATGAATCCAGTCTACTTCGGCCTGAAAAGGCTCATGTTGATTTTGATGACTTTGATGAGCCATGTGCAGGTCAGGAGACTGCCGCATCATCACGAATTTTATGTACAGCTACTGGATTGACGAGCTAAGCTTCTATAGATATTGCAAACAAAGTCTGCATTATAGGTGTTGTGAACTTGTTATGTCCTCCATGAAATCAGGTTGAAACCTGCACAACCTGCAACAATTAGACCTCTTACCCAAACCAAGTTTCAGCAAATGAAAGAAAACAAATTTGCACTTTTTCTAGTTACCTTGTCTAATTTTTCAAGGAAGATCAGCTCGACTTCTCTACGAAGGCTCTCGACATCTATTGCATACTCTCTACGATCATTGTCCACCATTAACTGCTGCAACTGCTGCTTCATCCTCTCAAGTGCTCCATCCAGTGCACAGAAATCCTTGAGAACAAGAGCTTCTGTTGACCGGAGTAGTAACAGGTTCTTAATTGCATAGAGTGCCTGAAAGATGTGTCTCGACAGCCACATCGTACAAATTAACCATGAAATACTTTGGCCAAAATAATGGAAGGTTAAGACCTCTGATTTCCTTACATTTACAGGATATACGTCTAATGATTATGAAATTATGTTATTACATATTTGTGTGGTATCGGGTAACAGGCAGAATAAAACTACTGAATAAATTGAATCATTTTCTCAACTTAAAAGACAAGTTTAGAACCTTCTTACATCAAGTAAACCTGAACTAGTTATAATACTTATGTGGTGAAAATCTTACTTAAAAGTTAAAACCACATGCAAAACATATATGCACTAAAACAATGAGGCAAGAGACGCACCTTTTCCTGGAGGTCAAGGTCACTTGATGCAGTAAGATCAACCACGGACTTCAAGAAAAAGCTATCGCTAAAAAAAGGTAGCTCTGCTTTATTTCTAGCTTCTGATCGACCTTCTGTTAGGTCAGCAACAAGAAACACCAACTTCTTGCACAGTCTTACATTGCTACTTGTGTTGCTCAGAATCTCCTACAAGACAAATCATAAACTCCAACTTACATCTCAAAGAAACAGTTCACTAAGAGCTGCTGTTCTGATTCTTCACTCACCTGAAGCATCAGTACTCCACCGTCTGCATAAAACAAATCTTGGCCATATAAATTGCTTCTGATCAAAGCTGAAACAGCATAAAGTGCTTTTATGGCCTCTTCTATATTACTAGATTTCACCATCACCATTAGCTTCGTCAGTGCTCCAAGTTCCAGGACCTAAAAGACTTGAATCTTATCCATCAATTTATGCAGCGCTCACTCATAGAAATGACAGTGTTCCATGAACGCAAATATTAAAACGCAATAATGTGTGCAAGAAGTGATGTGTACAGCGTACCTGCTTCTGAACAAGAGGGTTGTTCTGAGTGGCTTTACCAATAACCCATGCAGAACTTGTTCTTATCACAGGGTCCAAATCACTAAGTTTTTCTATAATAATCCCAAGTCCACCAAGCCTGAGCAAATCTGGAATAATAACTTTTTCGTATAAATCAAAACATAGAAGTGGCATTCAAGAATCTCAAAATAGGAAGCTTCAGATCTGTAAATTGGTGATTCACGTGTAAGAGAGAAGGGGGGGGGAAGGGGGGAGCATGAAACATTTCTTGTTGCACTTCAGTTAAGAATCTCACACTCAGTTGGTCTTTTTAGGCAAAATAAGAGAAGTAATATATGGAATGCTTCTCCCCAGGGAGTTATGTGGACAATCCGGAATGACAGGAATCGTAGGATTTTGAAAATGTGAGCTTGTACACGAACAGGCTGTACGCAATGTGCATGGAGGTGGTGCCGCCTATTGGTGTATGCCCTAGGAACTAATCAAAGGATGATTAAATGAGTTAATGAAAGGCATTTTCTGTTTATGATGTTTGTTTTCCCCTGTAGGCAAAGCATAACAGCTCGTTATTATTAACGAGCAACCTAAGAATAGGTCTACTTCCTTGAGAGGGAGGACCTTCTTTAACAATACCACACGCGTAAACACACATACACACAGATATGTTAAGCTGATTGAAGGATAACAAACACTAAGAATCATTTTTTTTCTTTGAGGATAGTCTAAATGCAAAATAAACTATACAGTGATTCAGCTAATGATCAACTTTTGATAATGCAAGAGTATTAAATTGGAAGTACATGCATTTAAGGTTCAGCAAACCAGAAAAAAACACACCATTTGCGTTATCTATTGGCTCAACAAGCATCAAAAGTTCTTCCAATGCACGACGATGGTCCTCTATAGACAGCGATGAATTATTTAAGTCATTGATCGCAATCTGCATTAACTGTGCATCTGAGGGCATTTTTATCTTCTCCATCAATTCCTACATGTGCAAAATTTCAAGCAATTATAGCTTTGAAACACATAAGAAACAAGATACTATGTATAGGATGATGTGAACAAAAACAAAAAAGAGGACATGAAACAAGTATAGACGGTAGAGTTTACGGTAAGACAAGACAGCTTTGTTGTGCTTATAAATATATAGATAGATATTGAATAAACTTTTTGAATTAACAAGGGAAATGGTAGTCACCAAACTTGTCTCACTTTATTCTTACAGGCTAAAAAATGTGCATAACAGAGGAAGTTATATAGAATAAAGGGGAAAGAGATATTTTCGTCCATGCATTCCAAAAGGAAACTTGTAAATAGTATCAGGAGCTGCTTAGAAGTACAATTTCATGAGATTAGTTGGATTCAATTCTAGCATCAGCTGCATCACATAACTGACCCCATCAAACATCCTTGAACCCACCTCTGCCATTTTTTCTTGAATCCTTTCCTTTCCTTTCCTCTCCTCTCCATCACCATATCTAATGTCAATATTCCTTATCATAAGCCCTCTCAAAGTTTAACCAGAGACATAAGCCCTTCCTTGCCCTATGCGCCAAATCCTCAACCATCTCATCAGCAACAAGAACCGCATCAAGTAATTGAACATCAACAAACTCACATGAGCTCTAGTGATAGTTCCTCCTAGCACCACCCCTAGTCTCAAGAGGTCTTCATGATAGTCAATCATTTAATCTCCTCACGGAGGCTTTATCTCGTTTTCTATTCACCTTCGCAGTGGATGTGCTCGATAGGCTTCTTACGAGGAGCCAAGACGGCAGTCTTCTAGTGGAATATTTGGTCGGTAATAATGGGACAAAGGTTTCTCACCTTTGGTAGTCAACGAACTATTATGTTTCTTTATCAATGAGGTATCGTTCCAATTTTATCGAATGTCCCCGAGGGAACTTTCTTTATGTCCTAGGTAGTAGGTAGCTCTAGGTATGTCCTTACTCTACTAAAAAAATTTGAGGTCCAAAGATTAAATTATCTTACACTTTAGCCTAAATCAATGTGGACAGCTCGGTTTTGGATTCTTATGTTATTCGTGGGTGATTGGGAATGTAGTGTCATCTCTACTATATTAATCTCCCTTGATGAAGGTATCACTATGACAATAAACTTTTGAGACGAGTTTGCGTGATTGTGTCTCGGGTGACTAAGCATTTAGAAGGTTGGAAAAGTGCATATTTTTCCCCGGGGGCAGGTAACCATAATTAATAGGTGTTTTTCTAGTATCTCGATAAATTACTTCTCTCTTCAAATTACCTGTGGTTTCCGCGAAGAGTCTACGAGGGAACCTGCATCATTACTTGTGGGTAGGAAGAGTAGTCAGGTTCATTTAGTGGGCATGGAATGTTGGGCATAGGCCCAAGGATGAGGTGTTCGGGTCTTGGGAATTTAATTTTCAAGAACATATCGATTACTGCCAAGTTGTGGTATTTCTCATTGGAGCTTCAATCTCTATGGCATAGAGCCTAAAAGTTAATTGTAAGTTGTTCATCACGAGGCACATCTTGGTTGGTTTCTGCCTCTCCAAATGCAAGCAGACATTGATTGCATAAAGAGTGCTAAAGCGTGATATCTATTGTTGGCCTCTCTACCCAACTGTTTATGTTTAGAGATTTTTTTTTTTTTTTTACAAGACGTTTAGAGATTTGTTCCTCAACATCTACAGCAAGAAGTTTCTTTTGAGTATTACTTCACAAGGCATATGATTCTTACCTTCAACTCTCTCTGACGCTTCTTTAACTCATCGGTAGACAAATGTTGTACATCTTGAGCTTGTACCTGTAACTTTGCGGGATCCGAGTGACCTGAGTAAACAGAAAAAGAGAACAAGATCCTTAATAGATGGAGTAATGTGCAAAATCCAACGAAGGTAACCCATCAATTGGAAGTGAAATAAGGAGATCATAGAAATGAAAAGAACATAAAGCTGGCTAATCATGGTGAATAAAAGACATCATGATGAAAGAAAGACCAAGTACCAAAATCCAAATATCATGCTCCTCTTCAAAGTGTCCAAATGAAAACCACTTATCTAAGATTGAAAATAAGTCCAAAATCACTTCCGTGCAAATTCAACTCTTGAATTGTGCGAGTTCATCTATCAAATGCTTAAAAAAGGGCCACCACATCCATGCTTCCAGAAGTCCTCCAGTCAATCAAATTTCGCAACAAACGGTCTATAATAGTACAGACAGTCAGCCAATCTAAGTGCCCCGGATGTGACCAGTTTACATTAAAGAGTAACAGGGCATAGTGACAGGAAAATATAAGGTACAACAATAACAAAAATGTAGAAGGCAATCTCAGGTCTTCATAAGAATGAATTTTCTAATTGTGTAATGCCAAAAGTTTGTAAGAAATTCAAGTCAACTCCGTGTGTATACATGGATCCGTTAATTCATGCTGTTCGGCCAACCCAAGATTAATCGTTAAAACAAGCTCGATCCTTCTTAATGCTTGTCAATGTTGTTAGTTTACCACTATTATTAGGTACAAGTCCTCAATCTTCTGTGCATCAAACTGATATTAGGCTGTAGCTATTTTGTTTGTTGCACATAGTACAGAAAGTGATTTAGCGCACGGGCCAGAGCACTGTCCATAGACCCTAAAGAGGCCATCCGATTACAACTCCAGCCCGCTCACAGAGTCTACCCTATGCCTCAAACCCACAAAAAACGTGTGAAGAAAACAAGGAGAGTCAGAAGATGAAACGAAGAAAAGAAGCATTGCCTTGTAAAAGTAGGTTAGTTTAACAGCTCTTGATCGAACTTCTGGTCCTTGTCACTTGTTAGTTCATCTTTCTATAACTTGGTGAATGGAAGATGGTTTGGAATGCAACAATCAAGACCTTTATAAGGTATTTGGATGATCATGGAAAGCAATTCATACAAATACTGACCATTGTTGTCCACCAAGACAAGCACTTTTAGTGTACGGTTCTTCTTTTCTTTTTTTCTTGGGTAGAAACTAGCAGTAGAAGCATTGAACTAAATGGAGTGGAGTGAAAATGGTATGAGGTGAAGAAGTTGCTTACCGATAGCCCATTGCAACATCCCATCCAGTGAAGAAAACCCGCCGTCGAGTTGGTCTTTCTCGTTGAATAGCGCTTCTGAATCATCCGTTTCTTCTACATTCCCAACCAGATCTCCCTCCCCCTCTTCCTCTACCTCCTTAGCAGAAGACCAAACTAGCCCTTCTCCGGAAGCCGTCGACTTGTTTGCACGATTGGCATTTGATATCCTCACCGCCAGCAGCAGCAGCACCACCACCACCGATCCTAGTGCTGCTAGCCGCCTACGTCTCATCCTCCTCCTCTCGTACAAAACTGACCCCAATTTGAAAGTCTGTGATTGCTGACCGACGTCGGATTGTGCACAGGCGCAGCTAGGGCTCCGTTTCTTTACCTTGATTTGATTCGGAGGGCACAAGAGTCTTTAACCAAAACTTGGGAAGGGCAATCAAGACTGTGTACAAAGACACAAGCTTCGCACTTGAAGGCTAACAAACTGTACCTTCGTGCCGGCCAGCAACAACACAACACCACCAGATTCTAGGCTTGGCTATAAAGGAAGAGGACATCACCAGAGAGAGAGAGAGAGCGGTACTTGGATAAAATATTTTCTTACTGTCATTTAGGTTTAGCCTTAGCAATAACAGTAAGCATTAGCATAGTTTCACTAGTGTTTTTAGCTTAGCCATTAGTGTAACAGTAAGCATTTGCTTTCATAGCTTCATAATAGTAATCCTTAGTAGCATTGTTCTCCGTTTCTTAGTGTAATCAGTCCAGTTGATCAATGGAAAATTAGTTTCCTTAATAGTAGATCCGTGTCTCATTCAAAACCTTATCTGCATCATATGTTATTGTTCAAACTTGTTTTGCAAAATCCTTGTTCATTACTTGAATCCCTGCACACACACACCGTGACGGTGGCATCAGAGCGAACGTTCCTTGGACGAAGAAGATGGCTGCAGAAAGCGAATTAAGGTATTATTACTCTTCGGGTATATTTGAGGAAGAGGGCTCATCATTAGCACTTGTACGTCTGAATAATCATCTGATAAATCTGAATTTGATTAATCCAAATTTGCTTCTGATAAAGATTCTAAGTAAGCGATTGAACAAATTGCTGAATCACCGGGCTCATCATCAAGGGAGTAGAGGGATTCGAGATTGGAGAGGTCAACTGGCTCGATCTGACTGAGTGTCTGTATTAGCGCCTGAGATATCCTTTTATTTGGACAATCCTTTGCGAAGTGGCCTTTCTTATGTTTATCAGAAATACGTCTACACCGAGATCTTTAATTTCCTTAGGAATTTCCATATCTTTCGGGGATTGCGGCGAGAGAGCTTTCCTTTTCTCTTGAAGGGGTCGAAGAAGTTCGATCTAAAAAATCTCTTGGAATGCGTTTTTTTTCTTCCATGACTACATTCACTAGAAGATTTATTCTTGCACTTGATTTGTAAATACTTATCATCATAAGCTGAACCAAAATGTTTGCTAGTTTTCTCAAACTCAGCAGAGAATTTCTTTTGGTTGCAAAGCTTTTCGAGTGCATTTAGGATCAACTGATAGAGACTACCAAGAGAGGCTTGTGCCACTGTCATATTTTTGGATTCCAAGGCCTTGTATGCTTCATTTTCAAGTGATTTTGGGAAAGAGTTGAGGAAGACTTGTTTAAGATTGACATCATCAACACCCTGACGACAGTAAAATCGCTGAGACATGTGATTATAATGCCTTTCAAGATCCTTTTCAGGAATGAGCAGCATTTCATCTTTAGATAGTGTGCTCGACTGGGTTGCCGATGAATTCTGCATAAATTATACTTATAAAATCTCCAGGTGATGGAGGAAATAGCGTCCTTCGTTGTCGGTATTCACCAAGACTGAGGTACCAATCTCTTAAGCGACTTTGGGCTCGAGGGAGGAATTTTTTGATGATCATGTCAATGGGATAGTACTGTAATTCTGTCGTGCACCAAGTTATCATTTCAACTGATCTTTCACGCCATTTGGAGGGCGAGATATCATCAAAGGTGAACTAGACTTTAGTGTCTGATCTAGGAATAGATTTGGCTTCTGTAGTTTCTTGTTGAGCAGTTCGAGATGCAGCTTCCTCTGGAACAAAAGGTTCAGTGTCCTCTTGGACTGTTGATTCTGGCTCTGCCATGAACAAGTGCTCAAAGGCTTCATAGGGGCCAAATTCAATATCAACTTTTGATGGCGGGGTAGTCACTGGGCCAGTAAAAGAGGGTACTGAAGGTGTATAATGGTTAGCAATTTGAGAAAGGATGAAACTGGGTTGGTTTTCTCAATGGGTAGAATTTCTGGTGCTTTAGTAGAGTCATCGGCCAATATGAGGATCTGGATGCCTAGTTAAGGAAGAGGCTATAGATGAAGGGTATGTTACAGGCTTAGGTTTAGGTAGGGGAATGGAAGCCCAAAGTGAAAGTGAGGGAGATGACTCTGCATATGAGAGTGATGGGCCCAGGCCCAAACACTAGGCCCAATACCAATTAAAGGAAAAGCCCAACGGGCAAGTAGCCCGACTGAGGA
>JAOTQG010126445.1:0-10206 GCA_025631175.1 Iris virginica
GGTTTAACAAAAGAAAAGAAATGAAAGAAAAAATTCCAATTATTAAAAATAACACATGAACAACCAGGATTGAATTTAAAAAGGTTAAAAATTAATTTAATATAATTGTGGAGATGTTATTTGCATTTTCACAAAAAGCAAAAAAAACAAAAAACACAAATTTTCCACTTGGCTCTCCAACAAACTCCCAAGTGTGAAGAGGTTTTCGGAGAGCAAGCCAAGCCAGCTCATGCAAAACAGTTAAAGAGTTACACCATCACATGATTCTAAATGGTCCCATATGCACGTACTCTGGAGCAATTCACATTCATGTTCACCACCTCTTCCTTGAATAGGAACTCAAAGAGGGTAAAGAGTTGAGAGTTATTACAGTCATAGATCTGTTCAGCCTCAGAATTACTGAAGAGAAAGAGCTCATAGAACTAAAACAATAACAGGGGAATTTTGTTGCAACTAAAAGTTATAAGCAAATCAAGAACTTGTTGAGACTCAGAATTATCATTACAACTAGTCCAACTCTCTGGTGAAGGAATCTCCGATAAGTAACCAAGCTACATTACAACATTAAATTCAAATACTGCGAGGAAGTACATTTGCAAAACATCTGGGGAATCAGAATTAGCAAACATACTACGAAGCATTTGCAATTGGTAAAACACATGGATCTGATACTTCTGATTGAATGATTTGCAGAACCGAGCAACAGTTACAAAACAACCAAGAAAGATGAAGAGTAAGACACTTATTTGCAGCTCTTAGTAGTTAGTAGTACATATAAGGCCATCTGCGTACTGCATTTCAGATTAGGAAACTGCAATAGGTAGTTTTTGCCTATCCAATGCCGATAAGATTTAAAACAGAGGAATCAAAAGAAATGCTAATATTTACACTGCAGTACTTGCATTCACACTCCCGTGACTTCCTTCTCTTCTCCCTTGGTTTCCTTCACCTCTCCCTTGGCTTCCTTCTCTTCTCCCTTGGCTTCCTTCACCTCTTCCTTGGCTTTCTTCTCCTTAGGTTTCCCTTTCTTAGGCTTTACAAAGCAGAAGCAAGAGCAACATGGGCACTGGAACAAGAACTTCATCTCTGACTCTTACTCTTACTCTTACTCTTACTCTCGCTCTCTTTTTTCTCTCTCTAGGCCCTTACATAACCGACTATCTTTATAGCCCAATGCCCCTGGTTTAGGATTAATTTTAACCCCCTCCCCCCACTATTCCACACAAACAACACCCCATGTTAAACTTACTATTCATCTTTGCAAATATAACTTGATTATTGGATTCCATTTCAATCGCTTTCACTTTAGAATTTAAGGCAAGTCTACGGTGGGGGTGGGAGTGGGGACTGGCAGTGGGGCTAATAGCCTGAAAGCTTTACCCGTAAACAGGCTGTTCTAGTGGGTCATGTTTGGCCAATTAACATTGAAAAGAGGGGCATCTTTTGATCTCTTTGTCTCATATAAAAGATCTCTGGGCTGGCAGGCATAATGAACAATGATTCTACGAGTAGTAACAGTACAAAAACTATAGCGATACATTACTAGGTTCCAGTAATTAGTTACTCATTTTAACACGGCAGCTAATACATGGTTCAATTCACAATGGCAGTATACTTCAAAGCCTAGATGATTGTTTCATTTCTTTGGAGTCTTTATGATAATCGTAAACACCTATACCTCGTTTCCTACCAAGACGGCCTGCATCAACATACTGCGAAAGGAGTGGACATGGTGCGTATTTACTCTCTCCAAGGCCAGTGTGTAGAACTTTCAATATAGACAAGCAGACATCCAGTCCGATGAAGTCTGCAAGTTCTAAAGGGCCCATCGGATGATTAGATCCCAACTTCATTCCTGCGTCAATGTCTTCTTTTCTCGCAACCCCGGTATGAAGTGCATAAAATGCCTCGTTTATCATCGGCATTAGGATTCTGTTGACAATGAAGCCAGGAAAGTCCTGAGAGCAAACGACCATCTTGCCAAACCTGCAAAACCAGTTGCACGATTGAGGTTCACTTCAGCTATGAAGTTTGAAGCAGGAGTTCGAAAGAAGATCAACGTAGTTCACCTCTCCGCCAAAGTTTTAGTTGCAATGAATGTGTCATCTGACGTGTCTGCGCCCCTAACAATCTCAACTAGTTTCATGATAGGAGGAGGGTTCATAAAATGCATGCCAATAACCTGAAAATCGAAGCTTTTCTTGATGAGAGATCTTAAGTCAATGAAGGTAATGAATTAATTACTTAATACATAAATATCAAATAAGAGTTATGGCGAAAACCATGAAGTTTAGAAATTCAGGTTATCATTAGTGCTGACTTAATACAGATATACACATGTTCAATAAATATTGTAATAAAAACAAATAAAAAACCTACGCAGCACAGCTAAACAGAGTTGAATAAGACTACTTTCAAGCAATCAAAAAACTAAAACAAAAATCATACTCCCTCGGTACCAATTTGTATATCCCTTTAAGACACCCATTTCTTGGAATTAGACAACAGCGAACTGCCACAAGCCTATTCTCTGAATTTACATCTTCAAAAAGTAGTGCAAAATGATCATACAATATATTGATTTCTTAAAGGAGTCATATCCAAGAATTTTTCAGTCTCTTGATTAAGGTTCAGAAAACAAGTAGTGATAATGTAAATCGAAACTCAAGCAATGAATCAAATTAAAGCAATGGTACAACTAGCATTAGTCAATAGTCAACATCCTCACAAAGATTATGGAAAAAGAAAACAACCTGTTGTGGCCTGCTTGTAGCAGTCCCCAAACGAGTAATGGAGATGGAACTAGTATTAGATGCCAAAATAGCAGAACCTTTGGTAATCTTGTCCAGTTTCACAAACAAATTCTTCTTCACATCCTCAGACTCCACAATGGCTTCAACAACAAAATCAGCGACTCGTAGATCTTCCAAATCTTCAGTGAACCGTATACGATTTAGAGCATCAATCCCTGCTGCCTATTATGTATATAATTAAAACTGATTAAAATAAATACATTTAGGTACCGAAATCATTTAGCTAAAAAATGAGTTTGATTGAAATTTTACTATTTTCAAAGATAGTCATGTATGCCAATTCTGAAAACACCCACAAGTTGGTAGAGCTCAAAAAGAGTTTGGTTTTCTACTTCAACACACAAAGTCGTTTCTAAAATACAGCAAAATCATAAATGAGTTCCCAATCTTATCCTTAAGTATATTAAACTCCAAATTAGCAAAGCTACTCCTTTTGCCCCAAAACAAGTACTATCAATTTATGTTTGATCTCCGATTACCAAATTATTCCATCAGTCCCAGTTTCAATTTTGGGTTTTTTGAAAAAAGTAAATTTTAAATATATAATGTGTATATGGAAACATGACAAGAGGCAAATATGAAGTTTACTGCAAATTTGATATTTTAGAAGAAACCTTTTTTCTCATTTAAGGAATTGAGAATTATTTTGGGATGGAGATATTATGTGGTTTCCAAACATGTATTCTTGGGGAGGTAGAGAGAGGTAGGAAGGGAGAGGAGAGGAGAGGACCTTCGTAAGGTGACCTTTGGAGACGAAGCGTTGGATGGAATTGGATACTGAGTTCTTGGCTCCGGTGAGAGCTCCGGCGTCAGTGTCAAGGAGCCAAACGTCGGCACCACTCACAGCTGCCAGTTGAGCAATTCCTGAGCCCATTTGGCCACCGCCCACCACCCCGATCGTCTTGATTTCCGCCATACTTGCGTCCCCCCCCACTGCCAACCTTCTGTTCTGTTCTGGTCTGGTCTGTGTAGTTAACGACTTATCATGGGTAAAGATCACGACATTGACCCCGGCCCATGATAGGATGTGGTCCTGTTTTGGTGTAGTAGGTGTACTTTGGGCTCTTAAGCAAAGCTTAGGTCATAGAATTTCGATTTTCGACGACTTTCGTTTTAGCAGGAGGCCTCTTTATCATAACCCACCTTATGAACGCCCATAGGATCAGATCAGATAATAGGTTCGGTTTGTTAATTTGCGCCAGAAATAATGCTAAATGATTTTTCATTTTCCAAAAGCATTTCCAACCCAAAACTCACGGTTTGAACCAAATTCATTTCATTGTATAATTTTTTTTATACCAAACAAAATATTCTTAATGTATAGTTTCTACTAAAGCGTTATGTTAAATAAGTGGTCATGGTTACATGACACTGCATCTATGACATCTTACTTTTTAGCAATACCGTACGAACCAACTAAAATAAAAACATAAAACCTACATAATTGCAGTAGCATTAGGGCTAGATCATAAGTCCACTTTCTTATAATTTTTGATTTTTGATTTTTAATAGGTGTTATCATTTTTTCTTTATCTCTCTTATTATTTTTTTTCTTTAATCATTATAAAATAAAATAAAATAAAAAATTACTACAAATCTAACTTTTATTCGATCCTTAGGGTGTGTTTGGATGGGTAGTTTTTGATTTGGTTTTTGAGTTTTTATAATGATTGAAGTAAAAAGTAAGAAAGAGATAGATAGAAAACTGTGGGACCAATGAGAGAGAAAAACCAAAAACTCAAAAAACAGGGCAAAAAATGCCCATGAAAACACACCCTTAATGTTATGCCCGAAAACTTACACAGGGTACCAAACACCTTTCCAAATCACTAATAATACTATGCATGCTTAGTAACCACTACCAAAAGAGTCCTTAGAGTTGTGGATAAATAAAGTGCCATTATGACAGAATGGAGTTGGGCAAGCTATGATTGCATGGAAGTACATGGAAAATTCCACTCTAATGCAAATGCCCGACCTAAGCAGCTAAGCTCATGATCCAACTTTATATAAACTTTAGATGAATAAATACCAGTGGAGAAAGCATAAGCTTCTCTTCAAGGATTCCATCAGTGGGGAAATTTGGGACATAGTATCAGCAAACATATACAAATATAGATCAGGAATCACAATGAATATCCAAATACAGTTAATCAGACAGAGTTTAACCTGAATCCACGTAAGAAGCATGTCCAAAAGACTTCCAGTGTTCAACTGTTCCTGTGAAAGTCAAAGTAAAAATGGCTTAAAAAGTCTAGAATGTATAAAAAAAACATGAAGAAACCAGAAAACTGACTATTCAAACAGGTTGTACTAAAGTTGTCAAAGGTTAAAAGCTACAACCACAATTCCACTGCATAGCCTCCTCAATTAAGAGAGATTTTTTTTAAATAACAAGCAAATATAAAAAAAAGTGCATCAAAATCCAAGCATACCACTTTATCTCCACGAATTTTGGAAATTTCTTCAAATAATAGCATGTTATTGACCAAGAGTGGCAGCTGCAGTTAAAATGATCAATTTAGTTAATGACTGAAGTCCAATGATTAAAAAAGCAAGGCTAAAACATTTACTAAGGTTCTTTTACCTATCAGCCTACCCTATTTGTTTGGTGTTTCCAGACTGTTTTCAATTTTCAAGTTTTCAATTTCAGTATTTAATAATGTGCTAACTTAATGTACTAACAATTCGCTGACAGTTTAAAAGACGTCCCACAATAATATGTAAACATGTTTTAGCAGATATAATTTAAAAGATGAATTTGAGTATTTGACATTTGAAAATAGAAACAGAAAACAACTCTAAAAGCATCAAACAAACAGGGCTAGTGACTGGAGTTTTGAAATCCTGAGACTTAATGCATACTTAAGGAAAATATATTGATTCAACCTGCAAGTGGACGAACATATTCCAGAGCAAAGATACAGTGAGCTCCTTGTCTCCACTCACAACATCATCTTCTATAATCATAGTCCCATCCTCATCAAATAGTGGCATTCCAGCCTTCTTCAGTCGTTGCAGGGCAATGCCACAATTGACCATGTTCTTCTTCCGATTATCTGATGGAACTAGTACTTTCTGCCCAACAAAAAGCAGAAATCAAATTAACATAGGCTATTATTAGCTAAAGAGAATCACAACTCTTCCAGTTTCATATTCAATAAGCCAACCATGAGAATAGAGGAGTCGTTGAGCAAGAGCTGAGTGGCTCTGCAAAGGCGAACTCCATCTTGAAGATCTTCGAATAGTTGTGTCACCTTGAAATCATATTCAACCAGAGGACTCTAGAGAATAACAAAGAGATAAAATAACCACCAATAGAAGTCAAAAAGTAGTACATAGTTTGTGGTTAGTTTAGTATATTCCATCATCGTTATGTATATAAAGCCTAAATGGGAAGTCAAAAATCTAGACATGTCCTAATAGCTAACACCCATGGAAAATGAAGTAGGCAAACAAGTAAATATCATAAGAGTTGATCAGACTGCTGCTTACCTGCTGGTAAAATACTTTGTACCCTACAATCACTAGATGCGCAAGAAGATTACCTTCTCCATGCATCACCTCTGATGATAAGAAATCTGTTTGGGACCAGTAGAAAAAAGAGTCAAGCAATGAGCTGCCAGTTATAACCATCCAAAACCTACGCAAGGGGGTAAAGAGAAGCGTATCTTTAATTTACCACAGATCACTTGACGACTTGATTTAATGTTAGATTGCAATGTGAACAGTAAAGGAGAGCCTCCATCCAGTCCATCTATCCCATAGTTAATAGGAAGACTGCTCTGAGACTTAGCTCTATCAAGGATAATCACAAGTAACAAAAATCTCTTTAAGATCACTTCCCCCAATTTCTCAAAGTAGCCAGGTCTATATAGGCCATCAACCAACTTGTTATATACATAGGCTTTAGCAAGACCAGCATGCGTAAAAAATTGTTTCTCAATAATCATTTTCAAGAAAGCAACTTCTTGCTCAGAGCGGACATCTCCATACGGCAGCAAAGAATCACCACCAAAAACGATGTACAGTCCAATTCGGAGCCAAACAGGGTTATAACTCATCAATATTCTCATGGCTCTCTCCTTCATTCCTACATCAGTAACTAAAGGACAATGTGCCTTCATCTTTACTCTTCCTTCATCAATATTCTGTAAGTTCAAAAGATATAACAAAGATACTCCATTAATATATTTTAAAAAATAGACATACCAAAACCAGCGCCAGCATAAATGGGAGATAAAAGCAGCAAAAACTGAGAATTACTGAACCAATTTAAAATAAACATTGTGAGATGTCATGGGCATTAGGATTGTCAGTGATGTCTATACCCAAACACTTAAACGAATCAAGCTATAGCTTATAGCACAGGCGAGGCCATGTGTTCGCACTTTAATGAACATCTACAGACATGGAAGTAGCATAGAGTAGTATGCCAGGCATCAGAAAGTTATTATTTCCATCTCATTTATATTGGCAAACTTTCTTTTTATGTCCGTCTCAAAAATTTTGGCCACTCCAAATTTCAATGAGCAATAATTGCCTACCTTCTCACTAAACCTCGAACGATAAAATATCTTTACAAAGTTAATCAATTGTAAGTAAAAGTCAAGTCAAATATTAATAGGGGTACAAGAGGAAAGAAGAGAAACAGGTAATGCATTTAATGCTGGAGCTTAATCCACGAATGTCTGACCCTAGGCTAATACAGTATAATTGAGACAGATGGAGTATGATATATTGTCAGAAATGAGCCATACACAACGACTAACCAAATAGTAAAACTAAATAAACTGCAAAACTAACTGACATATAAATTTCTGGTACTTTAACACATTACACCACGAACTTACATCAATCAACGCATGATTACATATTCACAGATGTTACATGTTGAAATTTCCAAAAACAAGTCAAATTTTAAACCCTACAACTACAAGTAACTATTCGCCACTACGCTGATTTATCATGTATTTACAATATTTACCTGAATTAGCATGAAATGATTGAAAATTAATGTACTCTGGTCTAACAGATTTTACTAAATATAACTGAATCTAACTTGAGTAAACCATTTCACGTTAAAACAAAAATAGATTCAAACCTTTGTAACTTGAGTCATCACGCTGAATATCTCCTTGCAATTAGACAAGCTCAGATACTCCCTCATTCTTTCAGTCAAATCATCCAAACTGCAAACTTCCACCAACGAAACCCTCAAACGAGGAAACATCGAGTTCGGGAGCAGCACATCCGAGCCTCTAACATTCACCCCATCCTCCATACCCATCCACGATGAGTCCCTCTGACGCTTTGGCTCCCGCCAATGTTGATCAACCCCAACCCCATCACGAGACAAACTATCCCTCTTCCCACCGGGACAAACATCAGCCACTGCATTATCATCTCCGATCACTTTCGAGAAGCTGCAGCCACAAGACCTAGGGTTTTCAAGGAGAAAGTTGAGCCAGACAGTGAGAGATCTGGCCAGTGATTTGAGCGAATTTTCTTTATCTCTCTGGACCTTCCTCGCCGACTTGGACTGCTCGAGTTCGAAGGCTTTGAGCCTTCGAGAAGCGAGGGAAGGTCGGGGACGGCGGATGAAGGAGGAAGTGGCAGATTTAGGAGTTTGCTTGGATGCGGTGAAGAAATGGGAGTGAGGGGAGTGGAAGTGAATGTTGGGGTTTAGGTGAGATTGGCGTTTTGGGGTTTTGAAATTGGAGATATCTTTGAGCGTTGATTGATTAGGGTTTGGTTCTTCCATTTCTGCCTGGGGGATTGATTTGGGAATGGAGAAATTGAAACGTCTGAAGAAATGTGGAAAAGAGGGATTTGGATTTGAATTTGAATGTTAGGTTTGGCGGTTGTTTGGCTGTTCCGGTGATTTGTGTCCGAGCGAGGGATGCGGGGCCTGCGGGCGGTATTGTAATATTTGTTGTCACGTGCCAGACATTTCTTCACCTTTAGAGTTTTCTTTCTTTCTTTCTTTTTTTTTTTTTTGCCTAACCACAAAATTATGTATTTTGATTAAGTTTAAAATATGTCACGTATTTTATTTATTAATTTTATAAATAATATATGTTTATAATTTTTTTATTTAAAATTATCAATTTCATTAAGCATCCATTTAATATTCTAACAATTCTTTTGTTGACGTGGATATTAATTTTGATTTCCATACACACTAGAATGATATTTCACTTCATTTCAATGAAAATAATCATTTTATATTGCCAAGAAAGTTTATTATATGGAGGCTGCAAGTAGGATTAACAACGAATATTGTAAAAAATCGTAATCGAATACTTGAGCATTAAATCAAATAATAACATGCGTCAGATTTGTTATAATCAACTCATGGACTGAGTAAAGCGAACGACGTCGAAGGATAATTGTATGGTCGATAACTTTTATGAAATCAGAAATTTAGTGAAGCAGCTGGATCGTTCATGAAAGTTAATGTATATAAAAATCAATGCGTGCTATTCTTTTAGGAGAATGAAAACAAGATTTTTTTTAAAAAAAAAATTGTCTGATGAATGTGATGCTAGCATATATAAGCCTAGGAGGTGGGACAATGCGAAGCGTAAGATGAATATTTCCTAGAAATTTGTGGGATACATGCATTTGATTCTTTGATTGCAACATTTGTATGCATGCACGGCTGTGCATTGGCAAAAAGAGTTACCACGAAAAATCGGAGTCCTTGTCTATAAAGGGTTGCTGAGTTAGGCTCATGTCTCCTTCAACCTTTAAGGAAGAAAAATTACAAAGGGACGCGCAATCAATGCATTACAAGGTCAATGTATCAACAGTCTACTGACATGTATCCATTATAAATTTTCTGTTTAATTCATTTTCAGGACCGGCAATATCTCTGAAAAGTTTCCCAGTAAAGATGTCAGTTTTTGTGATAGTATAAAGTTGTGCACGACATCTGTATAATCAGCAGCAGACATGATAGAAACTTCTCGCATTGTTCCATTTGTGATCCTGTGTTTCATTATTAAAAAACTTTGTAATACAGGAACATTAAATTCTAGAAAATTATTAGAAAATATAGAAGACAATTATGTGGAATAGAGTGCATACAGTATTTGAGTTAGCACCATGTTCCTTCCATACGTGTAAGCACTTTGATGCCTCACATCTCAAATACACGGCCGAATGCAGAAATGTCATATTAGGTATATGGAGCCAAATGCAGAAATGTCATATTAGGTTTGGAAAGGTTGTGCATGTGGCTTTACTATATATGCTTACTAGTTAATGCCCGTGCCCGAGTGCACGGATGGCATTTTCGAAATTTTTAATACTTAATGTCCGTGCCCGAGCCCGAGGGCACGACGCCGTTACGCCCCAAAAAAAGTATCGAATCGAACTATGTATTTTT